>MCJB01029571.1:19163-163749 GCA_002018475.1 Nicotiana obtusifolia | reverse complement strand
CAAATATATATATATATATATATATATATATATATATATATATTATTTTTATATTTTTTTCCAAATATCTACCAACTCAATGTCGAATTAATTTTAACTTTACCTTTTAGAACTCCATTTTTTTCATTTCCAACCTTTCTACTTTTGGAGTAACTGTTATGCCCCGACATCGGAGAGCATGATCGGCGCTCAACCGAGATACCCCGGTTAAACAAGCCTGCTAGATGCCTTCTAACTGACTTTGCCCCTTAACAACATAATAATCAGTACAAGTGATAGACATGAGAAGATTCAAGTGTTCCACATTCTTTTTCCATTACTAAAGGATATTCATTAATGATTTTCAAAATATTACAAGTTTATAGATATGATAAAAAACATGTTTTCCCAAACACCAACACTTACTAGTTTAACTCCTAACATCAAACACCGCCCACAACCTGTTTACGGAGCCTCTAAGTACAACAGAAGAGAAGAATGGAAGTCCCGACGACAAGGCCCCGACTATACCTTAAAACATAAAGTACAACGTCAAATGACATGAAGTCCGAAATAGAGTAGGCTCACAAAATCTGCTGAATAGAGAGTAACTGTTAACAAGGATCAAAACTGCCCGCTGACGAACCACCTGCATCCATTGAAGATGCAGCGCCCTCGGCAAAAAGGGACGTTACTACATGTGAAATAGTACTAGTATGTAAAGCTAAATATCCTCTTTCAAAATAGAATGCCAATATAAATAAGGGAAAACCATAGAAACAACAAGCCACAATCAACAATATCCAAATGCCCAATTAAAACATAAATATTTTCAAAATAAGAAAATAATATATTTTTGGTTGGGAGATCATTAGCACCGATATACCACCGTATTTTTAGCACGGAGTTCGATCAAGCCCGATCGGCTAGGCCATCTCCCCATAAATAATGTGGTTTGACATGTGATGAGAAGAAAAAGGTGTTACCAAGAGTAGTACCACCATGTGCGCAACATGGCGTCTGATCACCACCCGATCGGCTAGGTCGTCTCCCCACATATGCCTTGTGAGTCGACATTATATCCAGGGCTATCAACAATCTCATCCCAATTAAGGGGAATAATCACAATCACATCAATATTTCAATCTCATCCCAAATAAGGGGAATAACCACAATCCACTCCTACACCGGCACGTGTAGTTTCGAGTGTGGGCCTTACGGCCCACCCTTCCTCGGTTTGCTAATGATACTCCCAAAAATATTTTTTTTTGCACACAAGGGAAACAAAAGTACAAACATGTGTGATATTCACCTCATTATCTTTCACACTATAAATACCTTTATTAGTACGTTTAACCATTCACAACATCATTATTTCCTTGGTTCTCTTGGCCATACTTATGATTCTTCATCCGTGGCACGTTGACCGTATTGCATATTTCACATTTTCATTTCTTTTCTTTCATGGATCATCATCATAAATATCAAAAACTAGAATATTCTGGAAATCACAACTTTAAGTTTATTAGTAATGAAGACTTTAAACACCATGGATTTCTTTCCAAGAAATGGAGTAAAATGATTGGCAATCGAAGCACAAGTTAAAATCATAGGAAATCGAAGCACAAGTTAAAATCATGAACGAGTAACACATAATTTATTCTTGAAATACTTTTCCCCAAAAGGGCAATACACAATTTCAACTCATGAAGATATAAGAGCTCAAAACACATTGAAAATACTTACAAAGCATAGCATTAGTTAAGACAGCCATATTTGGGCATAATTTGGGTACATAAGCTTTTAGGAAAAAACTATTTTCGAAGTCAATTTGGAACAGTTGAATCAAGACCTATTTCATAACCTTTCTCACATCACTTCATTTCCTCGGCACCATTGACCACAAGTATAACTTTCATTCCTGGCACGTTGGCCACACTTTATATCTCCAACCCACTTCTTTCACTTTCAAGCCTCCTTATAAATTATCAACAAGAAAGCATTTCTACTCAAGACTTTAAATACACGTTTGAGCAACTAACCAAATTAAGGGTCTTAGGCGCACGTAATTTCTCGACATGCTAGTTTTCATTAGAATCATGTTTTCAAATCATAACATATTAACACATAGCCCATGCTTAATCACCTTCTCAAATAGCAACTCAATACAAATTCAATGCATATATCTTTTAACACAAGGCTTATTCGGAATAATCAATTTATAATGAGCAACACGAGATTTACTAGGAGATTGTGGGGTTCAATTCTAAAAGAGGAGTTTAGCCAACATACCTTGTTTGAGCTTTTCTTAAGTTACTACAACGTCCCAACACTTCTAGAAATAACAATCTATATGAAGATATCGAATTCAGTTAATAATTAGAAGGATTACCATGGTGTAACTCTCTTAGGAATTTTGTCAAACACCTAGTATACAAAATAGACTATAAAGCTCTATAATGGTAATCCCTTTCTCCCTCTACCAATTTTAACAAGAAACTAACCCAAAAGGGTTCATTAATCCTACATATTACAACCTATTGTCACATGCATGGCCTATTCCAATCCCCACAATATACTTGAACTCGTAACCTCTTGCATGAAAGCTTAGGAGTAGGACTTACCCGGCTAGATGATAATATAGTGATTGACTTCCTTGATTCTTGAATATTGGTACAAGAATGTATGATTAGAATGCTAGGTTTCCTCCTAAATGCTCTCACCTCTCTCTAAAATCATCAAACATTCGTCCCAAAATAAGCCCTAAAGGCTATTTATAAAAATGGGATCGGGTTATAAAAATAAAAAAATGGACCTTTCAAGCTCAGGTCTGCGGTCGCAGAATGGACCGCATAACAGTTATGCGGCTCGCAAAATGGACCAGAAAAGTAATGCCCAAAAACTGGAATGATCTGGACAGGACTGTGACAGGTTTGCGGTCCGCAGACCACCTATACGGTCGCAGAATGGACCGTAGAATGAGTCAACAAAATTCTTCATGCCAAATCTGTGATGGAAAACTGTGAATCGCAAAACAACTATGCTATCGCATAATGGGCCGCAGAACAACATTCAAAATTCAACAAATTCTTTGCTCAACTTCGCGATGATTATGCGGCCTGCGAAATGGTTTTACGGTCGTGAACTGACCGAAAAATCGCTTTCTTCAGCCAAAAAAAAAAAAATTCTATCAGCTCCTCAGTGCATTGTTCAACCAAAAAAGTCCATAGCGCGACGAGCTTGCGAGTCGCGAAGATTAACTATTACATCCGTACCCATCACCCTACCTCGGTACCACAAAACTTGAATGCCTTGGCGAAATTTTACGGAGCCTTACAGTGACAACTAAGCTCATGGCTGAAGTAAAATTATCACTATTATTAATAAGATATATATATATAGACGAAGATGGTAGACATATTTTTATAGACTTTTGAACAAATAGGGGGATTAGGAACATTGTGCTAGCGGACTTGGAGCACTCTAAGAGTCCTTGAGATTTGGGGTATTGCAAGCGTATCAAGGTTGTTGAGGTTTTGGGAGATATGCGTAAGATGAGCAGGGATAGAGTGACAGGACCAAATGAGATCATAGTGAAATTTTGGAAGTACGTGAAAAGAGCAGGCTTGGAGTATTTTACTAAGTTGTTTAATGTCACTTTTAAAAGGATAAAGATGCCCGAAGAATGCAGATGGAGTACAATGATTTCGGTGTACAAGAATAAAGGTGATATATAAAATTGGAATAATTATAGTGGTATCAAGCTGCTAAGCCACACTATAAAAGTTTAGGAGAGGGTGGTGGAAGTTAGGGTGAAGAGAAGTGTATCTATGTTAGAGAACCAGTTCGGATTCATGCTGGGGCGATTAATTAATGAAGTCATTCACCTTATTAGGAGACTAGTGGAACGGTATAGGAAAATGAAGAGAGATTTGCACATGGTGTTCATTGACCTAGAGAAAGCTTATGGAAAAGTCAGGAGAGAAATTGTTTAGAGATGTTTGAGGCTAGAGGTGTGCTTCTAGCATACATTAGGGTGATTCAGGATAATGTATGATAGAGTTAGTAGGAGGAGACTCACAACGCTTCCCAGTTGTGATGGGATTGCATCAGGAATCCGCTCTTAGCCCGTTTTTATTTGCCTTGGCGATGGATATTTTGACGCGATACATTCAAGGGAAGATACCATGATTCATGTTATTTGCGAATAATATAGTGTTGATTGACGAGACGCAAGACGGTGTTAACGCGAGGCTGGAGGTTTGGAGACAGATGCTGGAGTCAAAAGGTTTCAAGTTAAGTAGGACTAAAACAAAGTACTTGGAATGCAAGTTCAGCAATGTGACTCGTGAAGTGGATATAAAAGTGAAGCTGGAGTCACAAATCATCCCCAAGAAAGGGAATTCTAAATACCTTAGATTTATAATTCAAGGCGATGGAGAGATTGACAAAAATGTCACACATCAGATTAGAGTAGAGTGGATGAAATGAAGGCTCGTTTTCGGGGTTCTGTGTGATAAAAAATTTGGCTCCAAGATTTAAAGGTAAGTTTTACAAAATGGTGGTTAGACCGACTATGATGTATGGAGCGAAGTGTTGGCCTGTCAAGAACACTCATGTTCAGAAGATGAAAGTAGCAAAAATAAGGATGATGAGATGAATGTGTGGATATACTAGGAGAAATGAGATTAGAAATGATAATATTCGCTTCAAGGTGAGAGTGACTCCCGTGGAGGACAAGATGCAGGAAGCTAGGCTGATATGATGCGGGCACGTGAAGAGGAGATGCATACATGCCCCGGTGAGAAGGTACAAGAGGTTGGCCATGGATGGTGGAGAAGAGGCAGAGGTAAGCCTAAGAAATTTTGAAGAGAGGTGATTAGGCAGGACATGCATGATGCAACTTTAGTTTACTGAGCACATGACCCTTGATAAGAGGGTGTGGAGATTAGGGATTAGGGTAGAAGTTAATATATAGGTGTGCGTGTCTCCTTTTCATATCGGTTGCATTAGTATTAGTCATGTATGTTTGGTTCTTCTTATTAGCATATTTTTTTTTACTATTTGTTGGTTCGTTTGGTTCGATTATTTTATCTGTGTATCACCTTATCACCCATCTCGCTGTTGTTACCAATTGTTATTTCTGCTTTTTTTAATTTATTTATTGAGTTATGGGTCTATTGTAAATAATCTCTCTACATTCACAAGATAGGGGTAAAGTCTGCGTACACTCTACCCTTTTCAAACCCCATTATACGAGATTACATTGGATTTTTTACTGTTGTTATTGTTATATTTCTTCAGGATTTACGATTTATCTTATTTTTACGCTGCTAGTGCCCCCTCCATTGAATATCTTATCAAATTTATATCTTCCAAAGGTACATCAAACTTAAATTAATCTAAGAGACATTAATGATTGAATAAATATGAACATTTATCTAACTTGAGTGAATGGAAATAGAAGTATCACCATTTTAAACAAGACGTCACAACTTTAGGAAAATTTGAAAAAAAAAGTGAATTATATTTCCTTAATTCTTCTTTTCATTACCTTCCGAACTACAGAGAAAAAGGAAAAAGAATTGATAAATATTAATCAGTTTGAAGATTGACGTAACTGATGATGGAATATTGGAGGGTAATTAAAGAGCAAAGAGCAGAGGCAGTAATAATTGCACAAATTCACGTGGCAATGTTTCTCTTCGAAATCTGAGCAATGGTCAATCACCGAATTCCCCTCCTCCTTCACTCTCAGCCCTTCCCCCTTCTGCAAGCAGCAGTTAGTTCCACCCAAACAGCTGCTGTCTTTGTTGCTGTACAGTGTACTGTTGAGCAGAGTCTATCTCTGTGGGCGTTGTAGTAAAGTCTACATAAAAGGACAGATATTTAAGAGGACCCAAAAAGCATGCAAAAGGAATTGGACTCTAGTGATCGATCATTTACTACTCCCTCTTGCTTGTTCTTGCTCGGAACCCAAGATTCATTTTGTTCAGAGAACGCGACTGCCGTGCTAACCCATAACTAGCTTTGTTTCACTCTAATAATATGCGAGTTCAGGATTTTAAAAAGAAGTGTTTACTATTATAAAGAAGTGGATTTAAAATTTATATTTGTTGAGTTCTAACCTTCAAGTTTTTATCATAAATTTATTATTATTTTAAAATGTAGGTTCAAAATTAAATTTTTCCTTAGTTTCGATGTGGATTTGGAGATGAATACACCAAATAAAAAAATTATTTAATTAAAGCACAAGCGGGGAATACTATACAAGTTCACAAACGTGAGATGTGAAACTTGAGCTCAACTCTAGTCAAAAAAATAAAAAATAAAAGATAGACCTGAGATTTGACCCCTAACTTCACTTGCAAAGGTACACCTAATATTCATTGTACCATATGACTCTTTAAGCTTGAGTGCACACGTATATATTTAAGTAATTCTTAAAAAATATAATACTATTATTATATATAGTATAAGAAGAGGAGCATAGGTTCACGTGCAACATGCTCCTTCACATAGATACGCCCTGCTTCTGCTAGCTATTTTGAAAGAAATGAATTGAGTCAGAGTCTTAAATTTTATACGTTCAGTTGATAAGCCTTTTAGCTTTAAACTTATTCAACTATTTGATGTAATTTTAGTATAATTATATATATATATATATATATATATATATATATATATATATATATATATATATATATATATATATATATAATTGAATTTATTTGAACCCGATACTACAACCCTACATCCATCCTTGATCTCATTAACCGAAAAAATTTCTTCACGATGCGGTCATTGTATAGGTCGAAATCTGCCCTAAAATATCTAGGGCAATAAAGCACTAAGGAATGGGTCAGTCGAGGTCGGCCAGGAAACATCGAGGTTTGTGGTCGAAATGTCAACAACGGACGAGAACAAATACCATTAGCAGAGTCGTAACGGCTAATTTTCAAAATGAGATATTAAAGTGAATATTCTAATGGATATTCTAATGGATATTTTCTGCACTTGTACTATTAGGGTGTGTTAGGGGTACGTTTCATATATATATATATATATATATATATATATAGAGAGAGAGAGAGAGAGAGAGAGAGAGAGAAAGACAGTGATGTGGGGCATGCAACATTCATTTGATAAGAACAGACTTTTGATAAAAGATTCCCTCTTTCTTATAAAGATACAAACACTACCTTTTTATCAAGATTCTTGTTCATATTATTCCAAACTTTTCTATCAGATCCGAGAATAATTCGAACATTCGAGGATTTATCTATCATTCATCATTGTCAGGAGGGACAATCATCTAGTTCATCCTTTTGGGTGAATCACTCTTCCTATTTACTTAAATGCCATTTAATGTTATTTACTATTAGTTCTCCCCCCATTATTGCTCACACTTTTCAGAATAGTCAATGTATGTATAGTCAACACATTTCTAGATCTCTCTAATGTTACTCACGTTTTCTGAACTCACATCTAGAGATATTATTTTAACTAGGTTTAACCCATTATTATCCAAACTTAACTCTTTTAGCCGAAAGTCATACTTTTTGGTCAAACAATTTGGCGCCGTCTGTGAAAATTTTCTAGTAATATTTGTAGTTTCTTCTAGATCTATAACTAACACGTATCGCTAACATAAAAAAAAGAGCAAGAATAAGATCTCCTTTCTTTGTATGCACAAACCCAATATGGCAGGTAACAGAGAAGAAAGGACATGAATTATAAGTAACTTCCTAACAAACCTCATGAACGTCATCAATGAGAGCTGTGAAATAGCGGACGTAGACACAACGCTCAACGCCTCCCTTAGGCGAGATGAGTCACCCCTTCCTCACTGCAGCATCACAAAATCTCTTGGTAAGGGAGCCTCCACATCTGTAGGGGAAGAAACGCCCCTAGCTTTAAAAAGCTCCTCGAAGCATGGCTCACCGACACGGCCCCTACAAAATAACAGCAATAGTGAACAAATTGTCATTCAATTAGAAACAATGGAAGGAAAACTACTACCAAACAACTTGAATATTACCCACCTCAAGTACTTCAACGTCTAAGAGATAAAGCATCCCCCAAGTTGTACTCTTTTTTCCCTCACTTGAGTTTTGTCCCAATTGGGTTTTCTCAAGGAGGTTTTTAACTAGGCGATAAAGGGGACACTTCAAGTCGAAGTAAGTAGAGATGGAGGCACAGGACGGTCAGTTCATTGCCCGACCTCTCAAGCCTTCTCCAGGTCGACCAATGAAGGGACTAGATAGACCGAGATTGGGACTGAAACACCAGCAAATGCCCAAAAATTTGTAAATTTCTCCATGTGTATGAACAAAGCAACAATGCATGAAATTTATTCCTATTTCTCCAAATGCACAACCAAGGCAACAATGGTTAAAGCTTACGATGTCGACAAACTCTGCACCTAGAAGAATATCTTTCTAAACATATGTTATGTTCGACCTTGTTCTAATTAACACCTACCGGCCCTTGGTCACAATTAAACGTAGGTTATGTTCGACCTTGCTCGAACTAACACCTACTGGCCCTTGGCACAATTAAACGTAGGTTATGTTCGGCCTTGTTCAAACTAGCACTTATTGGCCCTTGGCCAGAATTAAGCGTAGGTTATGTTCGACCTTGCTCGAACTAACACCTATTGGCCTTCGGCCATAATTAAACGTAGGTTATGTTCGACCTTGCTCGAACTAACACTTATTGGTCCTCGGCCATAATTAAATATAAGCTATGTTCGACCTTGCTCGAACTAATGCCTACTGGCCCTCGGCCATAATTAAATGTAGGTTATGTTCGACCTTGCTCTAACTAACACCTACTAGCGCTCGACCATAATTAAACGTATGTTAGTTTGACTATGCTCGAACTAATGCCTACTGGCCCTCGAACATAATTAAACATAAGTTGTGTTCGACCTTGCTCGAACTAAAGCCTACTGGCCCTTGGCCACAATTAAACGAAGGTTATGTTCGACCTTGCTCGAACTAACACCTACTGGCCCTCGGCCATCATTAAACATAGGTGATGTTTGACCTTGTTCAAATTATCACCTACTGACCCTCAACCATAATTAAACGTAGTTATGTTCAACCTTGTTCGAACTAACACCTATTAGCCCTCGGCCATAGTTAAACATGCGTTATGTTTGACCTTGTTTGAATTAACGTCTGCTGATCCTCAGTTGTAGAGATCAGAATTCTCTTTCTCCAACTCTCTGATCCTCTCATCAAGCCACTCCTCTTTTAACCTTGCTGTTTCCAAGTCGTTCTCTTGCTCAGAACGGAGGGTCCGAATCACCACCTCAAGGGCCTTCGTCTTCCTCAAAGCCCGCGACCGCGCTAACTCCGCCCTATCCATCTCGCTCTGCTTCTCGGTTATCTCGCCATGAAGAACCTCCATCTGCAGGTGACACTCATCTAATTGCATGCGTAACTCGATCACTTGCATTTGGAGGTCGCTGCACTGAACCTCCACGACCGTATTGCCCTCGAGCTCTTCTTCTTTATTTCTAAACTTCCCCTCATGGACACTGCAGTTCTCGATGACCTTCACCAGCTCATCATCTTTTTGCTTCAACTCGTCTCGAAGGGTCCGCAAATTGCTGCCTTCGCCAAAATGCCTGCAAACTTCCCAATACTTGCCCCGATACTCAAAGTATTTGCGTTGAAGTTTTCTAAAGATAGCCTTACGCTCTCCTCTCTTTGGGCGCTTTCGATTTCCAAGATGACGGTCTATAATCACAAGAATATAAAGAGTTAAACACGAGAATGCCTATGCTGACGAGAACAAAGCACTAAAACAAAGACCAAAAATCTGAACAAAGCAGACAAGAAAAAGAAGCCTTGAAAAGTTTACCTTGAGAGCGAGGCCGGTTATGCTCCTTGATAAGATGTCATCGTCCAACTCCGCCAGGGTTTCACCCTCCATGTCGAAACAAAGGGGACCGAGGGCAGGGACCACGTTCTCTGTATTTTTTAGCAGGTCGCGATCCATGGGAATCGCGATGGTCCGCATAGACCCATCCAATTTCACATTGAGCTGAGTAAATCCCTTTTCCACCATCCTCAGCTCACAGCGTCAAGGTCTGAGCCCGTCTCATAGCCATCCTCAGCCACGCCTTTGTCTCTCCCATTAGCCGGCGAAGAAGCACCGCCAGCTGGTAGCGAAGTCAATAGCCCCTCTTGCCGCGAAGTATCAGAGACCCTTACAGAAGGCCCTTCGGCTTTTGTCATCACAGAAGGAAGGGACGCCCTCTCGGCTTTAGCCGATATCAGGACCTCAGATGCCAGCCCGACGTCGTCATCAAGTACTATGGTCGTTGTCTCGCGGATGATATGATCATCCATCACATAGTCTACAGCCCGGGCAACCCCATCACCAACATCAACTGACCTTCTCTTGCAGGGTACCAAGTTCCCGTCGCTCCGCGACGATTTCTCCTCCTCGTTCACAAGACAGAATAAAGGTGAAGCTGGAAGCTCTGCTGTCAAAATATTTACAGGTAGAAAAGAAACCGAAGCAGAGGCTGCGGTAGACAGGGCCAAAGACCGAGCAGACCTAGCTGCGGTCGAGGAGGAACAAAAACGGAGGAGCGAGTAGGTCTAGCCGCGGTCGTAGGGGGTAGACACCGAAGAGGAGGCAACTTTTCTCTTACGGAACTCAAGAGAGGGAGCTTTTGGCCTCCTTGAAGATCCTCGGGATGGAAAAGAAAGAATCAAAGAAGGTTATCATTATCAGCAAAAGCAAATTATAAGAAATAGCCTACTAAGAGACCAAAACAAAATAGAGAAAAATAGAAGAGCGCATCATTCAAGGAAGGGGCAGGCCCAAACTTCTTTAAAAAAAAAGCTGGCCACTCGCAAATCCCTACGATGTGAGGGAGAACCCAACCAACCCAATCAGAAATATCCCCGACCAAAGGAGGGGGCGTAGTCTTGGCTGCATAAGAAGGAAACAAAAGTTCAAAACCCATGACTAGAACGATCAAATCAAATGTTTTCAACGAATAAGGGTTAGATGTTTACGAGTATAATTCCACGTCTAGGGAGGCCGTCTACGTTGGCCACCACGTCTTCGGTTCTGACGAAGAAAATATTATGCCAAAAATGTTCGCTCCCTATATCATCCATCTTCACCACCAGCAACTTGCCCCCTCGATGACGAAGGTTTAACATTGTCCCCGAAGGGTGATCTCGACTCCGGCCAATTCCGTGAAGTTTGTGAACATCCTAATAAGCTTGTATATATATGGCGCAAGCTGAGATGGACAAACGCCATAGAAACGGCAGAACTCCTCCGCCAAGGGGAGAAGGGGAAGAATATAGCCAACATGAAAGGGGTAGACGTAGAACGCACAATACCCAGGATGATGAACTTGTACCACGTCTTGCCCTGTAGGGATCAACTCGACGTAAGCGGAAACGTCACATTTGGCCCTAAGCTCTAATAAATCGGCCTCTTCCATCGCAGACTCAGAGATCTCAAGTTCAGCCTCAGGCGCCTTTATAAAGTTAGCCCTAACTTTATCACCATGAGGAATTATCTCCTCCACCGTAGGAAAGTTCTCATCTTCCACGGCCACAGAGGCGCCCTCCGCGTGAGGAGGCAAAAACATCGCCAGGGGAACCGAGTCATTTCCCTCACTGGGACCAGAAAATACTTTAATCATAGTTCTGAAGAAATAAAGGGTATTTGAATAACGGAAGGTTAAATGCAAAAAAGATCTGTAGAGCAGGGAAGGAGGATACGCAACAATGGAATAGGAAGAAAGATGGCACAAGGTTTCGATATGGGGAATTTGTAAAACACGAAGATTGCCCTCACATCCCTATTTATAAGAATTCGGGCATAAACACCAAGAAAATATGCCATCATTACCTAGCACAGGTATCGAAGCGGCAAATCCAATCAACAGACGCACGCAAAATGACGCAAAGCATCAGGAAAACGAACGATAATGACGCATGATGCCATGCCGTCACTTTGATCCAAAAACGACACTACCCCAAAAGTTGTGGCTCAAGAAAGGCCACATCGCCATCTCGCCCCACCTTCTCGACCATGACAAATAGAATCCGCTCTTCAAGGCCGTCTAAGGCCGGCCTCAATAAGCGAAGAAACTAACTGTATAGGTCGAATCTACCCTAAAATTTTTTGGGCAGTAAAACACTAAGGAGTGAGTCATCGAGGTCGAGAAGGAAGCAACGAAGTTTGTGGTCGAGATGTCAACAACGGGCGAGATCGAATACCATTAGCAGAGTCGTAACAGCTAGTTTTCAAAATGGAATATTAAAGAGAATATTCTAGTAGATATTCTGTGCACTTATACTATTAGGGTATGTTAGGGATATATCTCATATATATATATATATATATAGAAAGAGTTGATGTGGGCATGCAACATTCATTTGATAAGAACAGACTTTTGATAAAAGATTCTCTCTTATAAAGATACAAACACTATCTTTTCATCAAGATTCTTGTTTATATTATTCCATACTTTTCCATCAGATCCGCGAATAATTCGAACATTCGAAGATTTATCTATCATTCATCATTGTCAGGAGGGACAATCATCTAGTTCATCCTTTATTGGGTGAACCACTTTTCCTATTTACTTAAATATCATTTAATGTTATTTACTATTAGTTCTCCCCCCATTATTGCTCACACTTTTCAGACCAGTCAATGTATGTTATAGTCAGCACATTTTCAGATCTATCTAATATTACTCACGTTTTTTGAACTCACATCTACATATATTATTTTTAACTAGGTTTAACCCATTATTATACAAATTTAACTCTTTTAGCCTAAAGTCATAATGTAGAATTGGTTTCTATCCTATTCTAGAGTACATGTTCTCATTGTTCTAGCCAAAGGAAGATTGACAAATTAAGAAGCAATCAAAGGTCGAAATTCATATTAAGTTATATAATCGGGCTGATGTTGTTCCATGTGATAGCCCGAGGGGCTGATGTTGTTCCATGTGATAGCCCGAGGGGCTGATGTTGTTCCATGTGATAGCCCGAGGGGTGATGTTGTTTATGAGATTTGAGCCCGAGGGGCTGGTATTGTTCTATGATGTTGCCCGTGGGGCGGATTTACTGATTTATAGCCCGAGAGGCGACGTTTTACTTCACTTTGATTATCTGAAAAATACATGTTTTACCTATTGAAAGAAGGTTTTACTTAGTTTCTCACTGATTTACTATTTGCGAATGATGTTTTATATGCTTCATTATAGAATGCCTTGTGCTTTGTGTGTTTTCTTACTTTCAGTCGTTATTTGATCGAGCTTTCAGCATACCGTTTGAAAATTGGCAACTCCTATATCTTTCTTAGCAGGAGATTGACTCTGATTATAGCAACCTTCAGGCTTCAGCATGCAGATTGATGAATACTTCCTCTATTTCATCGAAGTGTCTTACTATTTTTAGGCGGTTTAAAAAAAAACTTCTTTCTATATTTAGTAATTCTCTAATTCCAATATCCTATATGGTGTTTATGACCACAAGACTGAAATGTTATTTTGATACATTATATACCTTTTTAATTTAAGATACAGCATTACAAAAATCTTTCTTATATTTTTAAATTTCGTGCTTAGTCAAACTAAGACACTTAAATTATATGGAGAAAGTATATAGAACAATTAGTATTGTAAATAACAGATTAAAAACAAAATATTTTCTATTCAATTTATGTGATGTATTTTCCTTTTTAATTTGTAAAAAAAGAAATATTTTTATATTTAAAAATAATTTTACTTGAAATTTTTATTTTATTCTTAATAATATGATTATAACTAGTATTAAAATACTTACAACTTATTTTAAACTATGTTTTTTTCTTATTTCGAGCTCAATCAAATGCGTCCTATAAATGAATAGGAAGATGTATCTTCTTAGCAGTGAGTAATGAACTCATAGCTGCTGCAGAGCAAGGAGCAGATGGTGAAGTTTGAGGGGGCTGGGGTTGAGGTAAGAGCAGCAGCTTTGCGTGTAAAGATAAAGCAGTGAGATGCAAGTAGCTAGCCAGGCCAACTCATTGAGTCAGTAGTCAAAAACAGTGATTACTTCTCTACCCCACAGCCACCAATGAGATGAAATGTGTGCCAAGAAATCAGTGATTTACTACTCTGCAATACAGTGACAAAAAAAGATTTTGAAAGGACAGTAACGCGTACGACGTGTTCCCAAGGCATAGGTCAAAGGTACTAACCGATCGACAAAATTAATAAGACTGCACCTTATATTGTACCGTACCTGTCTTCACGTGTACCCCTTCTCCCCTTCGCTCTTTTGACTGAATTTTTCACTTCTGGGGTCACTCCACGTACCACTACCCCCTCCACTCTCTCTTCTCTTCGCTCTTCGTCAGCACCGTGACAAGAGTTTAAGGGGTAGGTAGCAAGGATGTACATGGACCAAATTGGTATGGGTTTTATTAAATTAAATTAAATTAATTATATCTTTTTGAATTAATTCGATTTTATTGAGTTTTTTGTAATTTTGTTAAAATTATAGATAACCTTTTGATTGGTAAATATGTAATTAGTAGAAATTAAAAAAATGACAAACATATGATCTATTAAAATATTATTATAAAAAAATTTTAGTAACACATAATTGTTATTTTCTTAGTCATCTAACAATAAATTTTATTGATGTACGCTTTCAAAGTTGACCGAATAATTAGACATAAAAATCAATATGATACACAAATAAGTTAGCGAAATACTATTTTAAATTTGAAAAAGATATAAGAAATCTGAACATATGAATATGGAAGAATAAAGAGATGATTGACGCATTTCAATAACATTTGATAAGAAAATAATACAACTCATTATTAGGGTAATGAACTATATAGTTCTATCCAATATTACATCCCATGATAGAGGATCCCACATATTTCTCGATAATTTTTAAAGAAGATTCTATATAAATCTTAAAAATACATATAAAAATTATATATTTATATATCGTTGTGGTTCGATTTTTTAGTGAATATCAAACCAAATCAAATCAAACTTAATTGGGTTTTTTAATCGATTTGATTTGACTTTTCGGTTTGTTACAGTTTTTCAGTTCGATTTGAACACACCCTTAGTCGTTGGTTACATAAATTAGGAGATATCGCATTACTTATAAAATTTGAGATTAATTTTACCCCTATATATAAAAACTAGTTATAGTAACGTACTATATAACATCAGAATTCAAATTACATTAGATTTAAATTAATTTGTGACTATATATCATTTAGGAGTTGTTCGATTAACGTTGAGATATAGAAGGTTATTTTATGAGATTATAATCCTGGAAAATCTCACTTACTATATGAAATAGCTAATAATCGTAAGTATTTGATATAAGTTTATTCTGATTTGAGTAAATATAGGTGTATAAAAAAATATTTTAATTCTATAAACTTTACACCCTTACAGTAAAACTAATACACAATGTGCGTAGAGTTATATTACCAATTCATTTAATCAAAGTTGAAGAGTAAGCTAGTTTTTGGTTACACTCGTATATATGGAAACATCTTTACTAGAGGTAAGACAAAACTCCAAGCAATATCGTCCCGTGCCCGCTTTATCGGCGAAAAAAAAAAGAAATAAAAAGAATACCTATTTTTGGAAGAAACTTGAATAGTTTTCTTACTACAATATTTTTAATTATTTATTATATAGTAACAGATTCTGAAATTATGGTTCAACGAGATAGAAGATATTACCGAAAAAACTATAAACGTTATTACAAATCACTGATTTGCAATAAAATATAATAATATTTTTCCGAAACAAGAATGCACAAGGTCACAGGAATCTCTACATAGGTTCAAAATTGGAGTCCACGTTCGACTGGCTTTCCTATTTGACACAAGAATAGCTTGTAACTCTGTATGCAAGAATATCGTATCCTGCCCCCAATTTGCCAATCCAAATTCAACTATAAGGTTCAGAGACGTAGGAAAATATAAAAAAATAAGAATGAAAATAAGACAGACATAGAAACCTAAAACTAAACATTCCTCCGAATGGCCATAACAGCAAGGGGACTCTTCATCTCACAAGACAATTTCAGAACTTCTTCCAAGTCAACTGGATGGACCCCATCCTGGACCCACTCGAAATTCTGCAGCAACTTGGCCACCCATAGCATCACAGTGACCAATCCTAAATTCTTCCCAGGGCATACTCTCCTCCCTGCCCCAAACGGTGCCAAGCGAAGGTCACCACCTCTCACGTCAACATTCGCACCACCTTCAGCCTCCATGAAACGCTCAGGCTTGAACTCAAGTGGATTTTCCCACACATCGGAATCATGTGTAATAGCCCACATGTTAACCATTGCTGTCGTATGAGAGGGAACAACCATGCCATTGCTTAGTTGAACGTCAGTTGTAGAAAGTCTTGCCCAAGAGAGAAGTGGACCTGGTGGATGAACCCTTAAAGTCTCCTTCACAACTGCCTGTAAATATGGCATCCGAGCAACGTCAGCATCAATCACGGCTTTACCCATTGTGACATCATCAACTTCTTTTTGTAACTTCTTCTGCACCTTAGGGTGTAATATAAGCTCCGCCATAACCCACTCCGTTAAGAGTGCTGTAGTATCAGTTCCTCTAAAAATCATTTCCTGCATAACATTAAATGAATTTACACAATCTGCATAACTGGAACCACATAAAAAGTTTTTTCACAATTTAGTACAACCATTTAACCAAATACAACGTGCTAGTCAAGACCATATTTTCAACGTTTCAAAATTACTCACCTATATTTAATGTAAATAATTACGGTTATGTAAATATATTATTTTTACGTACCCATAGAACTGCAACCATGTCATCTTCCTCTAGCTTTTCTGCTCCATCAAGAGACAAAAGAACGTCCACAAAATCTGCATTATCCGACGCCGTTTTGGATTCAGCACTGCACCTGTGTTCCTCAATAATGGCTTTGACAAGCTTTCGTACACGTGGCACTAGAGCTTCACAACGTTGGACAATACCAGAAGGGTCATAGAAAAACCTCAGCCACGGAAGATAATCAGACCAATTAAAAGCACCCAATAATTCAAATCCTTCCTTCACCATATCTTGCAACTCCTTTAGCTCTTTGCCATTTTTATTATAACGTTTTCCAAAAACACTCCCCATAATATTATTCAAAGCAGCCAACTGCAAATGTTTCCTCAAAGAAACTGTACCATTTTCCAACTGTTCATTTACTATGTCACGTAGCATAACGGAGCAGTCAAGTTGACGGCCGGTTTCATGCGCCGCAATTCGCTTTGGTGCGAAGAGATGCGACGAAGCGATACGGCGCAACAAATGCCAATAAGTTCCATTAGGAGCGAACCCGATGGCTCGGCTAAACATAAGGATCTTAGCGGATTGTTTAATGGGGCGATCAGCAAACTGAGGAGAAGTTAGAATCTCTTTAGCTATTTGAGGATCGGAGGACACAACTACAGGGGTGGAACCAAGGCTAAAAGCCATAAGCTGTTTAGCTTTTTGAGTCCAAGCCGCGGAGGCTAAAGAGCGATGAGCCAAGCCGTGGCTTAGAGTGAAAAGGCTACCGATAATTGGAAAACCACGGGGTCCAGGAATAGGGATTTTTCCACTACGGTTACGACCATTTTTCCAAGCTACACCCCCGGGAGAACAAGCCCAGGTGATTAGAGTGATTGACAAAAAGGCTAAAACAAGGCAAAGGATAACATATTCGTCAAGAAGATTTCTTGAACCAAGAAATGCTGGTAGTGTAAACACCCACCAGTTGGAATCCTTGGTCATCATAGGCAAATCCATGAGACAAAAGGGAAACGAAAGGTTTTGGACAAGAGATAGAGGAGGAGAGAGAGAGGAGAGGGAGAGAGATGGAACTTTTGATGTTTTAAAATGAAAAGTTTACTGAGTTTAAATAGGCTGGAAATTGGAAGGAGCCACCAATGAAAATCTAGTCAAATTCAACGACTTACCATAAAACTTTTTAGTAATCATATTATAAAATGATACTAATATAATTGAACTTCCATTTCTTTTGAACATCTTACCATGAAATATATATATATGGTCACCTTATTACATTATATTATTATCTTGCTATAAAAGAAAAATCCAGGGACTTTTGGTTTGGATTTGGTTTTTCCAAGTCAAAAGATACTAATATAATGGAACTTCCATATGTATAATAATTATTAGATATTATAACTGTTTCTGAAAACTATTGAAATACTAAAGACAAATTGGGGAGATTTCATGTTTAGCTAAATATCAATGAGTTATGTCACATCACCTTTCTTAAAATTAGAATTATACGATACATCAATGATTTTACGAAGTATTAAGTTAGACTATAGACCATTCATATAGAGTCAAAAGAAATTTCTCGCAACTCAGTTTTTCCTACATGACCTTTTGTATTCTTCTGGTGTCAATATTTAAAATAATTATGTGTGAATAAAATTCAAAGGTAAAGAAAGCCTTGAATGTACTACCCTACTTAGTTCTCATTATTTGCAATTTTAACGATATTTCTTGATGCTTTTTCTTTTGATTTTCCAATTTATTGTGTTCACTCAATGATTAGACAATGAAGAAAATGTTTTAAACATTAAATGAGAGTATATGTCAATATTTATGAAGTGGTACGGAAAAGCAAAGGTGATTTGAAGCGTCTACAGAAGTAATTGCTAAAATTGACAAGTAAATATAAAATATAATTTTAATATAGTGAACAAGTAAAAGTGAACCGAAAAACTAAAATAACTTTTAAATTTTTTTTTATTTATAAAGATTACTTATAATAATGAAGCTAATGACTCTTTCTGTACCCAAAAAAAGAAATGAAACCAATGACGTTTTATACTACGGCAAACTACATCAATGTGCATTTATGCTTAAACTATACAACAACAACAACATATTCACTACTATCCCATACTGTGGGGTTTGAGGAGGGTAGTGTGTACGCAGACCTTACCCCTACCGTGTGAGGATAGAGAGGTTGTTTTCAATATACTCTCGGCTCAGGAAACTATAAGCACCACATTAATGAAAATATAGACAAGAAGGAACAGTACCAAAAAGACATATAAAAGCAGAATAAAAACAACAAGACAGTAAGGTGATCAACAATGAAAGAAAACAACGGTTAGTCATAAAAATGTACTACCAACAGAAAGCGAGTCTGCGTGCCAATACTACTGTTATGAACACTCTAGAATACCTACTCTACTACCCTAATCCTCGACTTCCATACCTTCCTATCAAGGTTCATGTCCTCGGTCAGCTGAAGTTGTGCTATGCCTTGCCTAATCACCTCTCCTCACCTCTTCTTTGGCCTACCTCTACCTCTCCGTAGGCCCTCCAATGTCAACCTCTCACACCTCCTCACTAGGGCGTCTGTGCTCCTCCTCCCCACATGACCAAACCACCTAAACCGCGTTTCCCGCATCTCGTCCTCGATAGGGGCCGCACCTACCTTGTCGCGAATAACCTCATTTTTGATCATATCTAACCTGGTGTGCCCCCATTCATCTCAACATCCTCATCTCTGCTACGTTCATTTTCTGGATATGAGCGATCTTGACTGGCCAACACTCAGCCTCATATAACATCGTTGGTCTGACCACCATTCTATAGAACTTACCCTTAAGTTTTTGTGACACCTTCTTGTCACACAAAACTCCGGAAGTGAGTCTCCATTTCATCCATCCGCCCCCAATACGATGGGTGACATCTTCATCAATCTCTCCATCCCCTGAATAATAGACCCAAGGTACTTAAAACTCCCTCTCCTAAGGATGACTTGCGAGTCTAGCCCCACCTCCCCATTCCCTCCTTGAGGCCATTGAACTTACACTCCAAGTATTCTGTTTTGGTCCTGCTCAACTTGAAAACTTTAGATTCTAGGGTTTACCTCCATACCTCTAATTGTGCGTTCACACCGTCTCGTGTCTCGTCAATCAATACAACATCATATGCAAATAGCATGCACCACGGCACCTCCCTTTGGATGTGGTGCGTCAGTACGTCCATCACCAGATCAAACAAAAAGGGCTGAGTGCCCACCCCTGATGCAATCCCATCATAACCGGAAAATGGTACGAGTCCCCTCCTCCGTCCTCACTTGGGTCTTTACTCCATCATATATGTCCTTAATCAACCTAACGTAGGCAACCGGTACACCTCTAGACTCCAAATATCTCCACAAAACCTCCCTCGGAACTTTATCGCGCCTTTTCTAAGTCGATGAACACCATATGCAAGTCCTTCTTTCTCTCTCTATACTGCTCCATCAAAATCCTAACAAGGTGGATGGCTTCTGTAGTCGAACGCCCAGGCATAAACCCGAACTGGTTCTCGAAAATAGACGCACTCCTCCTCACACCTAAGCTCTACCACTCTCTCCCAGACTTTCATAGTATGGTTAAGCAGCTTGATACCCCGATAGTTATTACCATTTTGGATATCACCCTTGTTCTTGTGTATAGGAACCATCGTGCTCTACCTCCACTCTTCGAGCATCTTATTCATTCTAAAAATGACATTAAATAATTCAGTGAGCCACTCCAAGTCTGCCTTGCCCACGCTATTCCAAAACTCCACCGGGATTTCATCCAGCCTGATCACTTTGCCTCTGCTTATCTTACGCATACCCCTGTCAACTTCATCAACTTTAATCCGCCTACAATAGTTATAGTCACACGACTCCAGGAGAGTTCCAAATCACCCAGTACAATGCTCCTGTCCCCTTCCTCGTTTAAGAGACTATGGAAGTAGGTCTGCCATCTCCGACGGATAAGCCCCTCATCCAACAAAACTCTACCTTCTTCTTCCTTGATGCACTTCATTTGGTCCAAGTCATGCGCCTTCCTTTCTCGCGCCTTGGCTAACCTGAACAACCTCTTATCCCCATCTCGTCCCTCGAGTTCCTCATACAAACGACTAAAAGCTGCAGTCTTGGCCGCCGTGACTGCTAGCTTTGCCTCTTTCTTAGCCAACTTATAATGCTCCCTATTCGCCCTCTTCTCCTCCTCATCTACACTTTCCACTAGCTTCGCATACGCTGCTTTCTTGGTTTCCACTTTTCCTTGCACCTCTCTATTCCACCTTCAGTCTCCCTTGTGACCACCAGAGTGACCCTTTGAGACCCCTAATACCTCTCTCGCGGCTTCCCTAATGCACTGTGTAGTCGTGGTCCACATAGCGCTTGAGTCATCACTACTCCTCCAAGCCCCCATAGTCACCAACTTGACCCCCAACTCCTGTGCTCTAGCTTCCGTCTAAGCGCCCCACTTTATCTTATGTTGGCTATACATCGCCCTCTTCCTCGTGATCTCAAGGTCCATGACTAGGAGCCTATGATAGGTCGAGAGGTTCTCACTCAAGATGACCTTGCAATCCGTGCAAAGACCTCTATCGGACTTCCTGCAGAGTAAATAATCAATCTGAGTCTCGGCCACCGAACCCCGGAAGGAGACCAAATGCTCCCTCTTCTTCGGGAAACTCGAATTTGCTATCACCAAATCAAATGCTCTAGCAAAGTCCAGTAGGGACGTTCCTCCTCTGTTTCTATCTCTAAAACCAAATCCACCATGCACATCATCATACCCCCCAGACGTCGCTCCAATGTGGCCGTTGAAATCTCCTCCTATGAAAAGCTTCTCGGTAAGCGGGATACCACGCACCATCTCATCCAAATCCTCCCAGAAACGCCTCTTGACTTCCTCATCGAAGCCTGCTTGGGGTGCGTACTCACTGATTATGTTCAAAGTAAAACCTCCAACAACTAGCTTAATAGTCATCAGCCTATCATTGACCATCCTAACCTCCACCACTAGTTCACGGAGGTCCTTATCACCCAAAATACCTACCCCGTTCCTGCCCCCACCCTCCTAAAATACCAAAGTTTGAAACTGCCCACATCCCGCGCCTTATCTCCTACCCACCTAGTCTCCTGTACACAAGCTATATTAATCTTCCCTTTCTCGAGAATCTTTGCTACCTCTACAGCTTTTCTAGTCAAAGTTCCTATGTTCCAAGACCCCACTCTCAGCCTAGTAGCTCCCTTCGCTACTAGTTTAAGCATATTTAAATATTTTTTTAGCACGACAAATTTAATTAGATTAAATTCCATAAAAGTACAAAAGAATACATTTTTATCAAAAACTTACCTTTATTTTGTCACATAAAAACTACAAAACTCTCACCCTAGTTACCAAAAAGTAACAATGGCCGGAAACTCAACCCTTCCAATGTACTGAAATATTTCTTTGATTGGTTTAATTGCCACATTAGCATATCCCACATTTTAATTTATTTTTTAATATAATGAATACCCGGAAAAATTTAGAAAATATCAGAACACTACAGAATCCAAATGTCATGACCCAAATCTCACATGTCGTGATATTACAATACTAAGCAAGCCGACAGTCGCAATAAAATATGCATCTTTAAGTTTGAAAACATAACAAAATAAGTTTAAGGGTAAAACCTCATAAATACTGATAACAAAATACCGCGACTCAATATAATATCCCCCAAAATCTGAGTGTCACTGAGTACATGAGCATCTAAATGTCAACATTGTCTGACTGCTAAAACACTATTTAAAATATAGAACAACACAAGTAAATGAAAAGAAGGAGAGTCAAGGTCTGCGGATGCTAAGGCAGCTACCTCGATAGTCTCCAACAGATAAAGCTCCAAAATCCAACAGCCGTCGTACCCGAAAGTACCTGGATCTGTCCACGAAGTGTAGAGTGTCGTATGAGTACAACCAGTCCAATGTACTCAATAAGTAACAAGACTAACCTTGGGCTGAAAGTAGTGACGAGCTCAACAGGTACAGCCTAAACACAGAATTTAACAATACAAAATGTAGACATGCTTTCAAGTTCAACAGTTAAGCTCAAAACAAATATAATATGCCAAGTGTGACTGAGATGAGGAATAATACATCTCTATATCTACATGTCAATTATGCATGCCAACTGTAATGTTACACAGTGATTAAAAATCATTTGCATACTCTTGGAGTATCAAATCACTCAGTCCTCCCATTCATTCAATTCTCACAGTCACTCATTCCTCACAGTCAATCAGTCCTCACAGTCACTCAATCTTCCCAATCGCTCGGCACTCGTGCTCGACACTCGCACCCGCATTCAGTAGGTACCTGCCCTCATTGTTGGTAAGTTAGACTCCGGAGGGGCGAATCCTGCCCAAGTGCTAAAATAAGCCAATCATGGCATGAACAAAATAAAGCTTGCTGTGGCGTGCAACTCGATCTTATAAATATCCTCACAATTAGGCCATTGGCCTCACTCAATCATCAATCTCTCTAGTTTCTCGAGCTCACAAATATCATGTCAATCAGCCCAAACAATGATGATATGATTTATCATTATATACAAACAGAGTCTGACATATGATATGCAAATGATATATGCGACTGACTACATAATTTCAAATTAAGCAAGTAATTCAATAGCAACACCAGTACCAGCATATAACTTAAGCATGATTTCTCACATGAATCACAGCTTAATTTCTCTAACACATGGAGAATATATGGATAATGACAAGATTATTTGACGACACAGTTCCACGAAATTGACCGAGCCACAATTCCTACGATGCACGCCCACACGCCCGTCACCTCAACACCAACCACATAATACGTAATTCAGGGATTCATACCCTCAGAACCAAGGTTAGAAGTGTTACTTACCTCAAACCGTGCAAATCTCTACTCCAATAAGCCCTTACCTCGCGAATCGGCCTCCAAGCGATTCAAATCTAGCCACAAACAACTCGATACAATAAACACAAGCTATAGGAATCAATTCCATATGATAAAGTTAAGTTCTTAAGAAAAAGTAAAAAAGTCAACTCAAAAAGTCAACCTCGGGCCCACGTCTCGGAATCTAATAAAATTAACAAAATCCGAACACCTATTCAACCACGAGTCCAACTATATCACAATTACTCAATTTCGATCACAACTCGACCTTCAAATTCTCAAATTAAAGCTTATGAATTTTTTCCAACTTTTCCAACCCTTAACACTAATTAAATGATAGATTCATGTAATTTAACCAAATCCGAGTTAGAATCACTTACCCCAATCACTTCCTTGAAAATCCCTCCAAAAATCGCCTAAATCCGAGCTCCCAAAATCAAATTATGAAATATAACTCTAACCCTCGTTTTTGATATTTAAGAGTCTTCCCAGATGCCCTTCTTCGCAAACGCGGAAAGTGCCTCGCGTTCGCGAAGCACAAAATTCTCTGCTGCCAAAATCCTTTTACGCGAATGCGAGAGCTCCCTCGTGAATGCGTTAGCAAAACAACTTCAACCTTCGCGAAAGGGAAGCCTGCATCGTGAACGCGAAGAACAACTTCGCTTGCCTCCCAGGTACTCTTCGCGAACATGAGACCTCACCCGAGAATGCGAACAAGGAAACCAGCACCAACAAAACAACAATCTTCAAGTTCCAAAATGTGCCAAACATGTTCCGAATCACACCCGAGGCCCACGAGACCTCAACCAAACATATGAACAAGTCCTAAAACATCATACGAACTCGCTCGAAGCGTCAAATCACATCAAACTAAAAGCATGAATCGCACATCGATTCAAGCCTAATGAACTTATGAACTTCTAACTTTTAAAACTAATGCCGTAACATACCAAACCAACTCCAATTGACCTCAAATTTTGCACACAACTCATTAATAACACAACGGACCTATTCCAATTTCCAGAATCAAAATCCGAGCCCGATAACCACAAAGACAACTCTCGGTCAAACTTCTCAATTCTCCAACCTTTTAATTTTCCAACTTTTATCGTTTCAAGCCAAAATCACCTACGGATCTTCCAAATCAGTATCTGAACATACTCATAAATCAATAATCACCATACAAAGCTATCTGAACCATCAAAACTCCATTCCGAAGCCATTCACACATAAATCGACATTCGCTCAACTCTTTCAACTTAGGGTTGCAACCTTGGGACTAAGTGTCCCAACTCATTCCGAAACATCCCCGGAACCAAACCAACCACCTCGACAAGTCACATAACAACAATTGAGCACAAAATAAGCTGTACATGAGGGAACGCGGCTACAACTCTCAAAACGACCGGCTAGGTCGTTACATCCTCCCCCTCTTAAACAAATATTTGTCCTCAAACAGGTCTAGAATCAAACCTGGAGTCTCAAATAGGCATGGATATCTGCTCCGCATCTCCCACTCGGTCTCCCAAGTAGCCTCCTCGACTGGCTGGCCTCTCCACTGCACCTTTACTGAAGCTATGTTATTTTGACCTAAACTTTCGAACCTGCCGATCCAAAATGGCCACCGACTCCACATCGTAAGTGAAATCACCATCCAACTGAACCGTGATAAAGTCCAAAACATGAGATGGATCACCGACATACTTTCGCAGCATGGAAACATGAAGCATTGGATAAACACTCGACAGAATAGGCGGCAATGCAAGCCTATAAGTCACCTCTCCAATCCTCTTAAGCACCTCAAAAGGCCAGATATACCGAGGGCTCAACTTGCCCTTTTTCCCGAACCTTATAACACAATTCATGGGTGAAGCTCAGAGTAGTACCTTCTCTCCCACCATGTAAGCAACATCACGAACCTTCGATCAGTGTAGCTCTTCTGTCTAGACTGCGCCTTGCGAAACCGATCCTGAATCAACTTAACCTTGTCCAAAGTATCCTGAACCAAGTCAGTACCCAATAGCCTAGCCTCACACAGCTCAAACCAACCCACTGAAGACCGAAATCATCTACCATACAAAGCCTCATACAGAGCCATCTGAATGCTCGATTGGTAGCTGTTGTTTTAGGCAAACTCTACAAGCAAAAAAAACTGATCCCAAGAACCTCCGAAGTCCATGACACAAACGCGTAGCATATCCTCCAATATCTGAATAGTGCGCTCGGACTGTCCATCCGTCTGAGGGTGGAATGCTGTACTCAACTTAACCCGTGTGCCTAACTATCACTGCACTTCTCTCCAGAACTGCGTGCCCCGATATGAAATGATGGACACCGGCACACCGTGAAGGCGAACAATCTCGCGAATGTAGATCTCAACCAACCGCTCCGAAGTGTAAGTAGTCCTAACTGGAATGAAATGCGCGGACTTCGTCAAACGATCCACAATCACCCAAATAGCATCAAACTTCCTCGAAGTCTGTGGGAGTCCAACTACAAAATCCATGGTGATACGCTCCCATTTCCACTCCGTAATCTCAAGCCTCTGAAGCAATTTGCCCGATCTCTGATGCTCGTACTTCACCTGCTGACAATTTAGGCACCGAGCTGCAAACCCTACTATATCTTTCTTCATCCTCCTCCACCAATAGTGCTACCTCAAGTCCTGATACATCTTCCCGGTACCCAGATGAATGGAATATCGCGAACTGTGGGCCTCCTCAAGAATCAACTCATATAGCCCATCTACATTGGGCACATAAATCCGACCCTACATTTGCAACACCCCATCATCCCTAATAGTAACCTCCTTGGCATCACCGTGCTGAACCGTGTCCTTGAGGATGATGCGATCATATAAGGGAGATTGAAAAATCATACAAGCTAGAACCCGACTAATCTCCGAAATGTCTAACCTCACAAACTGATTGGCCAAGGCCTGTACATTTTATGCAAGCGGTCTCTCACCTACCCAAATGAATGCAAGACTACCCATACTCACCGCCTTTTTACTCAAGGCATCGGCCACCACATTAGCCTTCTCGAGATGATACATAATGGTAATATGATAGTCCTTTAGCAGCTCCAATCATCTCTGCTGCCTCAAATTTAGATCTTTTTTTTTTGAACAAGTGTTGGAGACTCCGATGACCCTTAAATACCTCACAAGACATATCATAGATTTAATGCCTCCAAATTTTCAATGCATGAATGATGGTTGCCAACTCCAAATCATGAACATGGTAATTCTTCTCATGGGGTTGAAACTGGCGCGAAGCATAAGTAATCACTCTACCCTCCTACATCAATACACACCCAATACCAATCCGAGAAGCATCATAATACAATGTATAGGAACCAGACGCTGAAGGCAAAACTAGAACTGGAGCTGTGATCAAGGCAGTTTTGAGCTTCTGAAAGTTGTCCTCACACTCATCCGACCACCTGAATGGAGCACCCTTCTGGGTCAACCTGGTCAAAGGCTCTGCAATGGACGAGAAACTCTCCATGAAGCGACAATAATATCTGGCCAAGCCAAGAAAACTCCGAATCTTAGTAGCCGAAGACGATCTGGGCCAACTCTGAACCGCGTTTATCTTCATTGGATCCACCTTAATCCCCTCACTGGACACCACGTGTCCCAAGAACGCCACTGATTTGAGCCAAAACTCACACTTGGAGGACTTGGAGGACTTGGCATAAAGCTTATATCCTGGTGTACTCACACTTGGAGGACTTGGAGGACTTGGCATAAAGCTTATATCCTGGTGTACTCACACTTGGAGGACTTGGCATAAAGCTTCTCCTCCCTCAGCCTCTGTAGTACAATCCTCAAATACTAGGCATGCTCCTCCTGTCTGCGTGAGTACACCAGGATATAATCAATTAATGCTATGACAAACGAATCAAGATATGGCTGGAATACACTGTTTATCAGATGCAGGAATGCTGCTGGGGCGTTGGTCAGCCCAAAAGACATCATGAGGAACTCATAGTGACCATAGCGGGTCTTGAATGCCGTATTTAGAATATTTGAGTCCCGAATGTTCAACTAGTGATGCCCAGACCTCAAATCAATATTAGAGAGCACCCTCGCTCCCTGAAGCTGGTCAAATAAATCATCAATGTGCGGCAAAGGATACTTGTTCTTAATTGTAACTTTGTTCAACTGCCTATAATCAATGCACATCCGTATAGTATCATCTTTCTTCTTCACAAACAGAACCGGTGCACTCAAGGCGACAGAGCAGGCCTAATAAACCCGTTATCAAGAAGCTCCTGAAGCTGCTCTTTCAATTCGTTCAACTCTGCTGGTACCATACGATATCGGAGGAATAGAAATGGGCTGAGTGCCCGGTACCAAGTCAATACCAAAATCAATATCCCTGTCCGGTGGTATGCCCGACAGGTCTGCAGGAAACACATCCGAAAAGTCTCGCACTATCAGAACAAAAAGTAGGAGTATCAGCACCAACATCTCTCACAAAGGCCAAATATGACAAATACCCCTTCCTAACCATCCGCTGGGCCTTCAAATATGAAATCACCCTGCTGGAAACATAATCCAGAGAACCTCTCCACTCGATCCTTGGCAACCTCGGCATCGCTAATGTCACTGTTTTAGTGTGACAATCCAGAATAGCATGACATCGGAGACAACCAATACATACCAAAAATCACATCAAAATCAACCATACTAAGTAATAAGAGATCAACTCTAGTCTCCAATCCTCAAATGGTCACCACACATGACCGATACATACTGGTCCACAACAATAGTATTACCCACCGAAGTAGATACATAAACAGGTGAAACTAAGGACTCATAAGGCATATCCAAATAACGAGTAAAATAGGATGATACATAGGAATAACTAGAATTGGGGTCAAATAATGTGGAAGCATCCCCGTTGCACACTGAAACAATACCTGTGCTCACTGCATATGAAGCAACGACCTCTATCCTGGTAGGAATAGCACAGAATCGAGCCTGACCGCCACCTAATCGGCCTCCTCCTCTAGGGAGACCTCTAGCTGCTTGAGCCCCACCCCGAGCTGGCTGGGCGAGTGGTGAAGTAATTGGTGTGGAAGTCATAGCCTGACCCCTTTGCTGAACTGGACCTCTAAAGCAACGGGGACACTGTCTCCACACATGCCCAAGCTCCCCGCTAGAGGTGGGGGTTGAATCGGGCCCTGAGAACCAGAATAATAGCTAGAAGGACTTGGCCAAACGAAACCTGAACCGATAGAGCACGAGGTGAACTCTAAGCTGGGAGAGCACTGGGAGATGACTGACCCGGACGGGCACTATAGAACCATGGCTAATTGATGCACCCCGATGAACCGGACGAGCCATCTGAGTGGGCCTATAAGGACGACCCTTGATGTGGTAGGACTGCCCCAGAAAGAACACTGTTGAAACTACCTGAGCCACGAGGCCTCTTGGCCTCCCTCTCATCATGCTCCTAACTACGGACAAGCTCAAGTGGCTGAGCAATATCAACCACCTTATTGAATTTAGCACCTGATGTATTCTCCCGAGTCATAACAAAACGCAACCCATAGCTGAGGCCATCAATGAACCTCCTAATCCTCTCTCTCTCTGTGGGAACCAACCAGATCGCATGACGAGCCAACTCTGAAAATGTCACCTCTTACTGGGTCACAAACATACCCTCCTAGCGTAGCTACTCAAACTGCCTACGAAACTCCTCTCTGCGGGTCAGTGGCACAAATTTCTCCAAGAAAAGAACGGAGATCTCGTGCCATGAAAGTGGTGCAGCATCAGCCAACCTGCTCCTCTCATAGGCCTCCCACCATCCAAAGGCTGCCCTCGTCAGCTGAAAAGCAATAAATGAGACCCCACTAGTCTCCAGAATACCCGCCGTGCGAAGAATCTGCTGGCATCTATCCAAGAAGTCCTGAGCATCCTCTGACTCAGCACCACTGAATGTTGGAGGCTTGAGCCTCCCAAACATCTCTAGTCTCTTCTGCTCCTCATCACTCATAGTGGGACCCACTTGGGCCTGAGCAACTGCAACAGACTGGACTAGCAATACACCCGGTGTCTGGAGTCCCTGCATCACCACCTGCTCTAGAGTACGAGCGACGGGAGTCTGAGCACCTCCCCCGGCCTGAGAAGTGGCTGGTGCGGCCAGAACTAAAACCGCCTGAGCAAGGCTAGTGCAAACAATCAATATCTGGGCCAGAACCTCATAAAGGCCTGGAATCACAATGGGCACAGTTAGTGCTTGAGCTAGTACAGACGTCTCCACACCGATCCACAAGATTCTATTAAACCTGCTCATGACTCGTGAGACCTATGTAACCTAGGCTCTGATACCAACTTGTCACGATCCAAATCTCACATGTCGTGATGGCGCCTATCGCAATACTAGGCAAGCCGACAGTCACAATAAACCACGCATCTTTAAGTTGGAAAACATAACAAAAAAAGTTTAAGAGTAAAACCTCATAAATATGATAAGAAAATGCCGCGACTCAATACAATATCCCCCAAAATATGGGTGTCACTGAGTATATGAGCATCTAAATGACAACATAATTTGACTGCTAAAACACTGTCTAGAAGATAGAACAGTACAAGTAAATGAAAAGAAGGAGAGTCAAGGTCTGCGGGCACTAAGGTAGCTGCTTCGATAGTCTCCGACAGATAAAGCTCCAAAAGCTAGCATCCGTGGTACTTGGAAGCACCTGGATCTATACACGAACTGCAGAGTGTAGTATGAGTACAACCGACCTAATGTACTCAATAAGTAACAAGACTAACCTTGGGCTGAAAGTAGTAACGAGCTAAACAGGTACAATCCAAACACAAAATTTAACAGTACATAAATGTAGACATGCTTTCAAGTTCAACAGTTAAGCTCAAAATAGATATAATATGCCAAGTGTGACTGAAATGAGGAATGATACATCTCTATATCTACATGTCAATTATGCATGCCAACTGTAATGCAACACAATGATAAGAATCAAATGCATACTATCGGTGTATAAATTCACTTAGTACTTTCATTCACTCAATCCTCACAGCCACTCATTTCTCACAGTCACTCAGTCCTCACAGTCACTCAATCCTCCCAATTGCTCGGCACACTCGCCCTCGGCACTCGCATTTATTAGGTTCTTACGCTCACTGCTGTTAAGTCAGACTCTAGAGGGGCAAATCCTAACCAAGCACTAAAATAAGCCAATCATGGCATGAATCAATAAAGCCTGCTTCTGCATGCAACCCAATCCCACAAATGTCCTCACAATCAGGCCCTTGGCTCACAAATATCATGACAATCATCCCAAACAATGATAATATGATGTATCATATATGGCAACATAGACTGAGATATGATGTGCAAATGATAGATGCGACTGAGTACATAATTTCAAATTAAGAAAGTAATTCAACAGCAACACAACCTCTGTGAGTCCTAACAGTACCAGCATATAGCCTAAGCATGATTTCTAGCATGAATCACAGCTCAATTTCTCTAACACATGGAGAATATAAGGATAATGATAAGATTATTTGACTACAAAGTTCCATGGAATCGACCGAGCCACAATTCCTATGGTGCATGCCCACACGTCCGTCACATAGCATGTGCTTTACCTCAACACCAACCACGTAACACGTAATTCAGGGATTCACACCCTCAAAACCAAATTTTTAAGTGTTACCTATCTCAAACCGTGCAAATCTCTACTCCAATAAGAACCCTTGCCTCATGAATCGGCCTCCAAACGACTCGAATTTAGCCACAAACAACTCGATACAATCAGCACAAGCTATAGGAATCAATTCCATATGATATAGTTAAGTTCTTAAGCAAAAGTCAAAAAGTCAACTCAAAAAGTCAACCCCGAGTCCACGTCTCGGAATCCGACAAATTAAGAAAATTCGAACACCCATTCAACCACGAGTCCACACATACCAAAGTTACTCAATTCCGATCACAACTCGACCTTCAAATCCTCAAATTGAACCCTATGAAGTATCTAATATTTTCCCTAACTTTTCCAACCTATAACACTAATTAAATAATAAAAACAATGATAGATTCATGTAATTTAACCAAATTCAAGTTAGAATCACTTACCCCAATTATTTCCTTGAAAATCCCTCCAAGAATTGCCTCAATCCGAGCTCCCAAAATAAAATTACAAAATATAACTCTAACCCTCATTTTTTATATTTAAGAGTCTGCCCGGATGCCCTTCTTCGCGAACGCGGAAAGTGCCTCGTGTTCGCGAAGCACAAAATTCTCCGCTGCCAAAATCCTCTTATGCGATCACCTTGACCAAACAACCCTAACCTTCGCCAAACGCGAAGAACAACTTCACCTGCCTCCTAGGTACTCTTCGCGAACGAGAGACCTCATTCGCAAATACGAACAAGGAAACCAACACCAGCAAAAATCAGTAGTCTTCAAGTTCCGAAATGCGCCGAATATGGTCTGAATCAGACCCGAGTCCCCTGGGACCTCAACCAAATATACTAAAAAGGCCTAAAACATCATACGAACTCACTCGAAGCAAATCACATCAAACAACACTAAAACCACAGATCGCGCATCGATTCAAGCCTAATGAACTTATAAACTTCTAACTTTCAAAACTAATGCCGAAACATACCAAACCAACTCCGATTGACTTCAAATTTGCACACAAGTCATAAATGACACAACGGACCTATTTCTTCCTGAACCAAAATCCGAGCCCGGTAATCACAAAGTCAACTCTCGGTCAAACTTCTAAACTCTCCAACCTTCTAATTTTCCAGCTCCATTTCAAGACAAAATCACCTACGGACCTCCCAATTTGTATCCAGACACACACCTAAGTCCAAAATCACCATATGGAGCTATCGAAACCATCAAAACTCTATTCCGGAGCCATTCACACATAAGTCGACATCCGATCAAATCTTTCAACCTAGGCTTCTAACCTTGGACTAAGTGTCCCAACTCATTTCAAAACATCCCCAGAGCTGAACCAACCACCCCGGCAAGTCATATAGCAATAGTTGAGCATAGAATAAGCAGTAAATAGGGGAATGGGGCTACAACTCTCAAAACGATTGGCCGGGTCGTTACACCAAAACCCCTCAATAGAAATTAAAGAATTTTTTTTTTAATTGATAATATTTTCATGATATGTAACAACATTATGCAAATCCAAGTGCAAATTTGTGAAGGATTTTCATGCGAGCAATCTTTTTGTCTGAGGATATACAGAGGGAAGTATTTTCTTATTAAGATTATAAAATGGTCCATGTTCGTAATTGTCACGACCCGAAATTCCCACCCTCGGGACCGTGATGGCGCCTAACATTTCACGTGCTAGGCAAGCCAAGGTTAGAATAGTGTTTAGCCATTTTCAACAATTCAAATTAAATAATAACCAAGAAACTGAATAAACTGAAATAGAGTGGGAAAATCATAACAACGACGATATCTAGATACAATCCTAGAACGGTGTCACACGTACATGTATGCAGTATAATAATAATAACAGGAAAGGTACACAGGAAAAGTAAGGCAGTTAACTTATGAAAATAAACTCAATCCTCGAAATCAGTAAAACCAAAAACATCAGTCCTCAGAACCTCGTATGAAAACACTAAAATCTAACACAATGCAACAATGAACACAACACAAAATCCGTTACGGCGCGCTACCTGATCCCACCGTCCAAACACAATCCTCCCTTATTTCACCATATCAATATCAAGAATAACATGTAAAATCCGTTACGGTGCGCAACCTGATCCCACCATATAATCAGAATCAATATCATAATCCTCCCGTATTTCACCATATCAAAATAACATATAAAATCCGTTATGGTGTGCATCCCCATCCTACCATATCAATATCAATCTTCCCTTATTCCACCCGTTGCAGCGTGCAACCCGATCCATAAACAAAATTAATAAATGTAATCAATTCAACAACTTAATTCACAAGAATCTCTTCGACTAAAGAATGTGAAAGAAAAGCAATAAGGAACCCCGTACCAAATCAAGGAATGTTACAATTAATACAAAGCAACAAGACGGGCCAAATATATGACAGTTAAAGTGTACAAGTAAGACAATTAAGGCAAGTAGCAAATAATCATAGAATCATGGAAGAAATAATCACTTCAATACGAGAGTAATAAGTGACAAGTAGCAAGTTAAGGGATAGGAAGCAATTAAAGCATATAACTGTTAAGACAAGGAATGAAATATTTAATGAAATACGGGAAGCATGGAAACAATTATTTTGACGGCGTATATACATTCGTCACCTCGCATATACGCTGCTACACATGTAATTCACATAACACATAGCCCAAGGTTCCTAATTCCCTCAAATCAAGGTTAGACCCAACACTTACCTCGCTCCGCAAGCAAATCAAAGCTCAACCGGGGCCTTTCCTCTAAAATTCGCCTCCGAACCAACCGAATCTATCCAAAATCAACTTAATATCCACAAAAAATGCTAGGGAAATCAATTACAATACATAAAGTTAAGATTTTTACACTTTTTCTAAAACGTCAATCTCGGGCCGGCTTGGTCAAAATTCGAGATTCGAACCAAAACCCTTGCCCATCCACTCCCATCCCGATTATGCAATTAGTTTCGAAATCCGACCTCAATTTGAGGTCTGAATCTCAATTTCTCAAAACCCCCCTTCCCCCTCCCCACTCCCCCCCATTCTTCCCAAATTCTTAATTTCTACATGAAAGAGCATAAATTAAGGTTAGAAATCAATGGGTGTTGATGGAAATGGAAGAAAATGAGTTAATTATGAAATGATGATGAAATTTCTCATCAAAATCGCCTCTAGGCCGAGCTCTAATGAGAAGATGGTGAAAAATGGGTGAAATCCCGTCTTTGGGATATTTGATTGACTGGGCGTCAGGACTTCTTCGCATTCACGATGCGCAGCATCCAAAATGGCCTACGCATTCGCGAAGGCTTCTCCCCCAATGCTTCATGTTTGCAAGACTAGGATCGCGTTCGCGTAGAGTAACAACAATTCTCCCTTCCCAGGTCCCCTCAACCCTAGAGGCTGTCCGCGTTCACGAAGAGCAAAACCCCAAAGCTTCACGTTAGCGAATCAGCCAATGCGTTCGCGATGAAGGAATTCCGCCTGTGTCCCAGTTCCCCTTCGCGATCGCGAGCGCGAATCACAAAGCACTAGACATCAGAGATCAGCAAAAACCAGCATTCTTCTATGTTCGAAATGGTCCGTCGCCTATCCAAAACTCACCCGAGCCCCTCGGGCTCCAAACCAAACATGTACACATGTGTAATAACATCATACGAACTCGCTTGCCTAATAAAAATACCAAAATAACACCTAGAAATATGAATCAGACATCAAAATGAATGATATTTTCAAAGAAACTCAAGAACATGCAATTTTTACAACCGGACGTCCAAATCATGCCAAATCAACTCCGTTTTGCACCAAACTTTGCAGACAAGTCATAATACATAAATGTACCTATATTAAGTTCTAGAACCAGAATCCAAACGCCGTAGCAAAAAGTCAATATATGGTGAATTATTTAAACCTTTAAATTGCTAGTTTTTAACAAATTACGTTAAATCAAGTTAAGGACTTCCGAATTCGATTCCGGACTTATGCCTAAGTCTCGAATCACGACAGGGACCCACCAAGACTGTCAAAATACTGATCCGGATTTGTTTACACAAAACCTTAACCATAGTCAACTCAAATGAGTTTTAAGACATGATTTCACATTTTCATTAATTTTTCTTATAAATACTTTACAAAAAAAGACACGGACTGCACACGCAAATCGAGAAAGGCTAAATTGTGCAATTGGAGGTCTCGAAAAAAAGAAATGAAGGGTAAACTATAAATGACCTATCGGGTCATCACAGTAATGCTATTGGCTAGGGGTGTTCAAGAAAAATCAAAAAATCCAACCAAATTGAAAACTAAACCAAACCGACAAAAATACTAATATTTTCTTGGTTTGATTTGGTTTTGGTTTTTAATTTTAGAAACTAACAAATTTTTGTTTGGTTTTATTTTTAAGCAAAAAAATAATGAAAAAAATCGAACCAAAATAACTATATAAATATCTATTTAAAAATATTATATATATATATATATATATATTTATTTATTTATTTATAATATGTATTACCATGTTTTGGCACTTTTGGATTATAATATAATTTTTTAATGGTTATTATGTATATACATATTTTTTTAGTCCTTCTCTTTGTGTAGCATGTTGCATGGCTATCAATAAAACTGAATTGTATCTGAGATTTCCTGGTCTACTTTTATAGTTTTTATTCTTGTGTTTCTCTACGTAACCATGTTCACTTTATTCATCCACACATATACGTTGAAAGTGTAGATATTCATAAGTTTTATGCTGTGTACGTACGCATTGGCTTCATTCGATCGGTGTGTATATATTTTTGGATATGTCACGACCCGGAATTTCACCTTGGGACGGTTATGGCGTCTAACATTTTAGTGGCTAGACAAGCCAATATTAGCTAGATTATTTAACCTATTTTAACAATTGAAAATAAAACATTAATAAAAATAAACCGAAATAGTCTGAAATGGAACAATAGAATACTAACAACGATAAATAAACATAGGTCTCCCATTATCAGGAGTCATGAATGCATGAGCGACTAGAGTATTACACATAAGGTCTGAAGCAAATACAATTGTTTGAGACTAGATAAACAGTAGAATAGATAAAGAAGGGAACTTCAGGACTGCGTACGCCATGCAGCTATACCTCAAGTCTCCAATGAAGCTGAGTCCGAGCAGGACACCTCTAGAGGCCGCTGATCCATCAGCACCAATATTTGCGCAAGAAGTGCATAAGTGTAGAATGAGTGCAAGCGATCCAATGTACTCCATAAGTATTGAGCCTAACCTCGATGAGGTAGTGACGAGGCTATGACAAGACACTTACGTAAGATCATGTACACATATATACATAAAGCAACAAATAACAGTACAACAACTGAGATATTAACTGGGAGGGGACATGTGAAAGGGGAATATCATAAGAACGACAAGTATGAAATCACCAAATAAATCTTTCCGAAATGAGCAACATTGCAACCAAGTAAATCACCAATCCGGGAATTTAATGAGACAATGTAATAAGATGGCACGACATCACCCTTCGTGCTTTTATTCTCGTTCTCACCATGTAATATCATAAATAAAATGAAATCATCTTTCGTGTTTTTACTCTCGTCCTCACCATGTAATATCATTAATAAAATGGCACGGTATCACCCTTCGTGCTTTAATCCTCACAACCTCTCAACATATCATAATGTATACAAATAAGGCACAGCAACACCCTTCTTGCTTTTCACTCTTCCTCACCAAGCAACAATACTGTCATGACCCCAATTTCCCACCTTAGGATGTCGTGATGAAACCTAGTCTTGAAGACTAGGTAAGCCTAACACATGTTGATTATTAATGGAATTTAACTAACTTAACTGCAATACATTAAGTAATATCCGTAACAATATAGTTACACGAACATCATTTACATAACCCAAAAACCGATAGTACAAGTCATAAGCCCTTCTAAGAGTAACTATGTATAATGAGTACATCTTTGTTCCGGAATAATAGGAAATAATGGAAATAAAATATAATAGAAGGTGACTTCGGGCTTGCGAACGTCGAGCAAGTATACCTTAAAGCCTCCAGCCGCGCAAATATCAGTCTCAAAACCAACTCAATCAGAAGTACCTGGATCTACACAAAAATAAGCAGAAGTGTAGCATGAGTACACCATAGTGGTACTCAGTAAGTATCAAGCCTAACATCGGTAGAGTAGTGACTAGGCCAGGTCAAGATAGTTACCGGACATGTAAACCTGTGCAAGATATAATAAAAAGCTAACAATGGAAAGAACATCAATGTAAGACCAACAACAGAAGGATCACAAATTACAATCAACAGTGAAAATAATGGGAGCACGAATGGCAACAAGAAACAACCAAGTAATTAAGCAACAACATAGTCGGGATACATATGAAATATGAATGAATTCAAGCAAGGAAAACTGATGACAACTCAATCAATCAAATCATTCATAATGCATGAATGATAACAAGAATTACCCGAGGTACCACTCCTCGTAATCTTAAATCATAAGTCACAACTTTCAAACTTTACACATATGGCATCTCGTGCCAACATTTCTAAATCACTTTTGCAAGATAAAATCCACGTGCTACCATGTACATAATAACCATGTCAAATGCTAATAAAAATGTTCAAGGGATCTATTTATATACAATAAAACATAGTAACAATTTTGAATTAAGTAAGAAATCAATGAGAAAATGAGTTTCTATTTAGGAACCAAATACAGTGAAATAGGGTACGATTTATACAAGATATGGCTTCAAATGAGTTTAGTTTAGAAGTTATTTGGGTAAAGAAGATATCATTTCAAATAAAACAACGCATCGGATTAGTCACCGAATTAAATATATAATTTGTTAAAATAAAATGTAATAACGATTTTTAAGTAACGTAAAAGCGTCAGGTAGGATAAGGAGTTTAATTCAAGAAATCACTTAAGGTAAAATCTGACAGCTGAATAGTAAAGTATCGAATGAAAAGACGAGTTTTAACTGAAGAGTCACGTAAGGAAAGTATGCTCCAAATTCTTTCATGTAAAACCATTATGTTATCAACAACTCAATATGGTATGAAATAATGACTCCGCATAATAAATTCATCTTGAAAATTAATTCGCCAAGTAACCGCAGAATCAAAGATTGATGCAGTGAAGTAATACAACGGTTCACGTAGGATGCATGACTCACACAAGACATAACCCGACAAGCACAATACACACAATCCGTTGTGGCGCACAATTTGATCCCACCGTATCACCATTTATCAATATAATAAGCCATCCTTATTCCACCATATCATCATTAATCAATACAGTTACGGCGCGGAATCTGGTCGCATCATATTATCATTTATTAATATCATAATCCTCCCTTATTCCACCATATCATCATTATTAGTATAAATTAATACATAAACAAACCGTTGCGGCGCGCAATCCGATCCCACCATATAATCATTAATCAATATCATAATCCTCCCTGATTCCACCATATCATCATTATCAATGTCAATTAATACATATGCAAACTGTTGCGACGCACAACCTGATCCCACTATATAATCATTAATCAATATCATAATCCTCCCTTATTCCACCATATCATCATTATCAATGCCAATTACTACATACACAAATCGTTGCGACGCGCAACCCAATCCCACCATATAATCATTAATTAATATCATAATCCTCTTTTATTCCACCACATCATTATTATTAATACCATTGCGGTGTGCAACTCGCTCCCCACGTAATATGAATTAAACAAACAAACTACAACCAACTACGACATATCACAAAATTAATACTAATAACGAAGCTACACACAAAGAAGTAACAATAGAGGAAGAAGTTACACGATAAATCATAAAAGCAAATAGCAAAAAATGACAATTCATAAACCAAGACACAATCTCTAAGAATCATTTAACAATGAAGGTATGTGATAGACAAGGTATATATTCACCAAGTAATTACAATTAACAATTAAAAATATATAAGGGTACACTTGGAAATGAAAGAAAGAATATGTAGTAACAACACTCAAGTAAACCACGTAAGGGAAATCCTAACTACAAAAGATATAATATGATGCGATAACTTCAATTAAATGCATGAAAGAAGCCTAATAGTCTAAGCCGGTCAAATACCACATATAAGCCCGTGTATACACTCGTCACCTCGTGTACACGTCTTCCATATAATTCAAATAGTACCATCAATCAAAAAACTAAGGGGTAGTTTCCCCCATACAAAATTAGGCAAGGTACTTACCTCAATTCGGAAAATCAATACTCAAATTAGCTTTTCCTTTACAAATTTACCTCTGCTCGGCTCAATCTAGCCAAAGAAGACTTAAATACATCAAACAATGCAAGAGAAAACAATTTCAATTGACAAAGCTATGATCTTTATTCAATTTCCAAAAAGTCAAAAAAAGTCAATTCTGGGCTCGCACGGTCAAATCTGGGTCCAAGGGTAGGTCTTGACTACATCAAATTTTCTTTTTTCAAAACTTTGACAAAAATCTCCCAATTTTCTCTTAGATTCTCATGAATTTGATATTAAGTCTAATATATAATCATGAAATATAATTGAAAATTGATTAGAATCACTTACCCAATAGTTTGGTATGAAAATCTCTCCACAAACTCGTCTCCCACCGAGTCTAGGGTTCAAAATATGATAAAATAAAGCTAAATCTCGGAGTACTCAGCTATCAACAAGCTGCAGATATCGCATTTGTGACCTGGTGTTCGCGAATGGGACCCTCGCAATTGTGAATAAAGGATTGCAAAAAGCAACCCCGGCCATGCTTGCTAAAGTCGTATTTGTGACACAAAACCTCGCAAATACGAAGTTGTTCCCCCAGCAGCTCGCCATAAAAGCGACTGATATCTCGCAAAAGCGAGGCCCCCCATGTTCGCAAATGCGAAACAGAACCTCGCAAATGCGAGTCCCTTCCCCAGCAACCCAGGTTCATAAAAGCGTGGACTACTTTGCAAATGCGGTAGTCGCATTTGCGTCAACAACATCGCAATTGCGATGAAACCAGCACCAGCACTCTAAATTCTTTGAAACCAATCCGAAACTCAGCCGAGCCCCCGAGGTTCCAACCCAAACACCCACACAAGTCTAAAAACATAATACAAACTTGCTCACACAATCCAAACATCAAAATAACATATAGAATCACGAATGAGACGCCAAAACTCATGAAAATCTCAATGAACTTCAAGAACTTATAGAATTACAACCATGTGTCCGAACCATATCAAATCAACTTCAAATGACACCAAATTTTGCAGGCAAGTTCCAAATGATGAAACGAACCTATTCCAAGTTCTGAAACCAAAATCCGAACCCGATAGCCTTAAAGTCAAACCATGGTCAAACTTAGAAAAATTCCAAACCTTTAAATTGTTAACTTCTGCCAAATGGTGCTGAAACCTTCTAGAAACATCAAAATGCAAATCCGGACATACGCGCAAGTCCATAATCACCATCCAGACCTACTGGAACCATCAAAACTCTTCTCTGAGGTCAAATACTCAAAAGGTGAAACTTGGTTAACTCTTTCAACATCAACCTTCTCAAATGAGAGTCACCCCTTAAAATAATTTCCTAACGACTCAAGAACCAGAATCAACAATGCACGCAAGTCATCATACACTAAGTGAAGTCACTCATGACCTCAAACTGCCGAACTGGACGCAATTGCTCAAAACGACCGACCGGGTCATTACATCCTCCCCCACTTAAACATACGTTTGTCCTCGAACGTGCATGAGCTCACCATACATAAACTCGGGGATGATTCCACGTCACCCCAATCCATGCAGGCCTAAGAACACAACTCAACTGAAGACCTCACTTCATCCTTAGTCCATAAACCTTAGGAAAGAACCTAATCCTCAATATCTGAAACTCATCATAAGACCCAAATCTCGCATCAATACACTGTATAAGCCTGAAAAAGCTGAATTGAGCCACAACCCCCACCCAGAGTACACTCACTTGATGTTCCACACTGCTCTGATGCCTGCGGCAATAACTTTCGACCATCATAGATGTCCAATAACAGTCTTAGTACCGGTAATACACTTCATATCGAATAAAACCTTGATCCGGACCTCCGCAATGCTTCCTATGATAAAAGGAACATGCAGAAACTCATAACCACCCATGAAATCAATAAGCCAAGAAGCTCTCTCGTTCGTCAAAGGCCATTGCCAATTCTTAGTGGTAATAGCATTATTCTTCCAAACACCCCTCATGCCGATACAATTGTTCAAATCTCAGGTCTAGAAACCTCATCTCAGCCAATACCAGTAGCCCTACTGACAAGTCACACCAAACATAATGGATTCTCACTTAACGCGGTCAGTACACCAAATAAGCAATAACTCAAATATGTAGCAAAAATAGAAGGGAAGCAAGGTGCAAGGACTATCTAACAAGTACAACAGATATACCAACAAAAGTGTAATTTCATCAACTTATCCCACAGAGGGGAAATGAAACACAAAATGAACACAAGGAAGGGTATCGCACATAACATCCGTTGCGGCGTGCAACCTGATCCCAAATATATCAATCCACCTAGGGATACCCTTTGAGCCAAAGTGCCCGGGATCACTGATCACATGTATGCCAACATCAAAGACGATAGAGTGCATAAATATAACTGTGTGAAGATGAAGAGAAATAATACAATAGGAAGGAAGGTAAGTACAACTAAGGTGCAATGAGCAAATCAACATCACGAGGGCCATCTTGTCCATATCGCCATAAGGCCTGAACGGGATTACAACATGCGTGAGAATAATCATACAACCTCACAGCCCATCATAGCATAAGAGAGGAGCACATAACATAGATTGGGGGCATAAATAATATCCATTCTGCCCGGTAACATACCCATGATATCAATTCCACAAGAGTAACTTACCCTGATCTGATATAGAATACACATTCCCATTGGGCTTTCAAATAGCCCCCTAACCAATTCCAATCATTCCCAAATAGGTAAATAACCTTCCAAAATTCCATAGCAATCTATCCATAATATATGCCATCAATTATCTCATTCTCAACATTTCTTCGCAATCCCCAATCAAGGAATAGTCCGCCTGCGAAGACATCCAGCCCAGAACCACATGAATACCAGAATTTCCATACTCGATCTCAACTACCTGCTCAAATGGCTGATACATCACTCACACTCCATCATCTTATGGAAACACCCACATAGATCTTCCATACCGCGTAGCAAAACCTGAACTTCAAAGCCCTAGAACCTGGTAATCACCGTATCACTGGCCAAGCATACGCAAACCAAACACAAGGTACTTTCCAAAAATGCACTCTCTCCATATGCGATATCCAATAATGCTAGTATTCTATTTACTTCTGATATCCATCCAGGAGAAAACCATAATGCACAACATGTTCCTTATGCCCTTAGCAGACAACCGACTCAAGCTGTAGTCGACACCATCGAGAACTCTCAAAGACTCGCCCGCACATAACTAAGCCATCAGGATCGAATCTCCCCAACTCAACTGAGTCACGCAAACCGTGCAACCCAAGAGTACTGCCACAAACACTGGTAGTGAATTACCACCCAAAACAGACCAATTATCTCCATTGCTATGCCGACCCACACCGCCGAGCTAACCCATTTCTTCGGATCTTCCTCGACTTTCCGTTAGGGTAACACTCCTCCCAGTCATGATCCCAAAATCAAAGCTATTTGCAGAAGATCCTAGCACAAACAACGTAGCCCAGAAGCTCATAAACCACCGTATTTCCTCTAAAGGACCCCATAATGCCGCAACCGAGATTCTCACGCTGAAGAGACCTTTTGGGAATCTAAAGTTGTTCCTCTGACCTCTCTAATACTTAAATGTAAAATTATTAGTAACACAGAAATATCGCAAGTCCCAACACTATCCCATGCAAATCTCAAATATTAATCCTATATAAATTTTTAGGAACCTTTCAATACCATATATATACATCTCAGGCCAAAACTAATATAAAACATGACCTTGCAATCTGATCGTCGACAGTGGACTCCCCCACTTGGTGCGAAGCCATAGGACACAACATCCAATGTTCCACAATACTAACCTTCATAGCTCATACAACACCAATCATAAGTTACCTCAAATCATCTACTAAGCGCATGTCCATCCTCGTGACAGTCAAACTCGCATCCTTCAGTGCCTTGAATGATAATATCTAACTTCCACTGAGTAGAAATCCCATATGAACCACATAGCCTCTAATACTGCCAACTATCCTCAATCAACATCCATCTCGTGACCATACTACGATCGTGACAACTAGGCAACCAATTAAACCTTCCTAAGCTCGTACTTATCAACTAGATGCCAGAACACGCTGCACCCCCACGTGAACAACTGAATGATCTCTCAATACATCCGTATCCTCAGTCGGAACGACACATTGAGACAATGGTTGAGCATCCCTAGCTCCCTCGTAGCCCATCTGCAGCATCACAAACCGTCAGCGCATAGCTGATACCAATTGCGTAATATCATACATGAGTGGGTGCAAAGGAATATAAGATATATGCTTCAAGTTGAACAATGGAAATAATATACAACAGAAAGTGACTTTGAGGCTTGCGAACGTCGAGCATGCATACCTTGAAGTCTCCAGCCGCGCAGACATCAGCCTCAAAACAAACTCGCTCGGAAGCACTTAGATCTACACAAAAATGTGCAAAATCATAGCGTGAGTACACTACAACAGTACTTAGTAAGTATCAAGCCTAACCTCGATAAAGTAATGTCGAGGCTAGGTCAAGACACTTACCAGACATATAAACCTGTGCACGATATAACATAAAGCTAAAAATGAAAAGAACATCAATGTAAAGCCAACAGTAGAAGGATCACAAATTACAATCAATAGTGAAAATAATGGGAGTACGAATGGCAACGAGAAACAAGCAATTAATTAAGCATTTGCGACCTGGGTTCGCAAATGCGACCCACGTAATTGCGAAGAAAGGATCGCAAAAGCAACCCCAGCCAGGCCAGCTAAAGTCGCATTTGCGACACAAAACCTCGCAAATGCGAAGTTGTTCCCCCAGCAGCTCGTTTTGGAAAATTCTAAACCTTTAAATCGCAAACTTTTGCCAAATGGTGCCGAAACCTTCTAGAAACATCCAAATGAAAATCCGAGCATACGCCCAAGTCCAAAATCACCATTCGGACCTACTGGAACCATTAAACTGCCGATCCAAAGTCAAATACTCAAAAGATCAAACTTGGTCAACTCTTTCAACTTCAAGCTTCTCAAATGAGGGTCACCCCTTAAAATCATTTCCGAACCACTCAAAAACTAGATCCAACGATGCATGCAAGTCATAATACACTATGTGAAATTACTCATCACCTCAAACTACTGAATTGGATGCAATTGCTCCAAACGACCGGCCGGATCATTACAAATACAATTACAAATTAACAATGCAAGGCGGAAAGTAATTTCACTTCAATTACAGTGCCATGATAACAAACTCAGCTTTCAAAATCCCAACATCTTTTAAATAACAATAAATACGAGACGAATAATTAAAGAAGTAATAATTTATTCTAAGCATGGAAAACATGGTCAATGAAACAGTCTAACACAAAGAAATAATTTCCACCGTATGATTAACTCAATGACAATGCATATATACTTGTCAACTCGCATATACGTTGTCCCCACACATAATACACGTAGCAAATAGAACAACAAGTCCTAATCCTTCAAGTCAAGATTAACCACAACACTTACCTCACTCTGCAACTAAATCAAGGCACAACAGCGACTTTTCCTTTAGAACTAGCCTCCAAACCAATCAAATCTAGTCAAATATAGTTTAGATAGTTCAAATTAGGCTTTAGAAACTACCCATGAGTGAAAAAGATTCAATATTTAATAATTTTGGTAAGGGTCAATAAAGGTCAACCCCAGGCTTACATGGTCAAAACCCGAGACTCGGACCAAATCCAATTACCCATTCACCTCCGAGCCCGGTTATGTGATTAGTTTCGAAATCTGACCTCAATTTGAGGTCTAACCTCTATTTCTTAAAATTCTCAATTTCTACCTATTTACCTAATTTCTGCCGTGAAAAATCATAGATTAAAGGTTAAAATCAATGGGTGGTTATGGAGATATGATAAAACAAGTTAAAATCTACTAACCAATAAAGTGCGAATGAAAACCTCTTCAAAATCGTCTCTAGGCCGAGCTTAAACTTGAAAATAGTGAAAAGTCTTGAAAATCCTGGCGGTTGGAATGTTTAATACCTGGGCGTCAGGTGCGTTTCGCTATCGTTGTCATGACTCGGGATCCTAACCTTGGGGTCGTGATGGGACCTAACATCCACCTGCTAGGCAAGCTGACGTGAAATGATTAATTAACCAATTTTAAAAGTTAAAATCACAATAATGATATTCAACGAGAAATAAAAGCCAAGTCTAACACAACGCTAATATAAACCACTTGATAATATCTAATTCTAGAAATCCGAAGTCACGAGTACACGAGCAACTAGAACTCTCCAAACAAAGTATGAAATAAATACAATTATTCGGAAGAGATAAACAGTAAAAGTGAGAAATGGAAGGGGACTTCAAAATATGCGCATGCCAGCAGATCTACTTCGAGTCTTTTTGTGAAATGATCCGAGCTAACGCACCTCAAGCACCGCTGGGACCAATACCAATATCTGCACAAGAAATGCAGAAGTGTAGTATGAGTACAACCGGCCCAATGTAATCCGTAAGTATAGAGCCTAACCTTGACGAGGTAATGACGAGAGTATGACAAGATACCTACTTAATTGAACCTGTATAAGTGTATATAAAGCAGCAAAATAACAAGAAGAGTGATAAAATACTAACTGGGAGGGGACATGCAAAAAAGGGAAGATATAGTAAATAGGGCAAGTATGAAATCACGAAATAACCAAGTAAATCACTAAAATAGAAAATCAGTTAAATCCATGATATGAAAATGGCAGCGCATCACCCTTCGTGTTTTTACTCTCATCCTTAACGTGAAATAATATGAATAAAATGGTACGACATCAGCCTTCGTGCTTTTGCTCTCGTCCTCACCATGTAATAATATGAATGAAATGGCACGTTATCACCCCTTCGTGCTTTTACTCTCATCCTCACCGTGTAATAATATAAATCCGAATAATAAAAAATGCAGGGAATAATTTAACAATATGGTTCCATGATATCAAACTTTAACTTTGTCACGACACAATTCTCCTATAGGTCGTGATGGCGCCCAGCTTCGCTGCTAGGCAAGCCAACAGTGAACTAACCACGTGATTACTTCTTTTAATAAGTTTCCAAGTAATTAAATTCCATTATGTAAAAGGTTACGAAACAACAAATTTAAATAAATAAGACGAAAGCAGCTATGTGCAATCATAACAATAGTAATAATCCCAAAACCATAAGTCTACTAGTGTGTGTACCAAGACCTGGTGTCACAAGTGTATGAGCTACTAGTAGAATATACAAAACACTAAAATAATGTCCTAAATAAATTAGATAGAAAGCAAAAATTCAAAAGAAAGACTTCGGGGGCTGCAGAACGGCTCGGAAGGCTGCTCACCACTCAGTCTCGGAGTATCAGGAGTGTGCGTCGGGGTAATACTAGATGCATCTACCTCAGAACCTGCACGGTTAGTGCAGAAGTGTAGCATGTTTACATAATCAATATGTAACCAGTAACTATCAAGTGTAACCTCGAAGAAGTAGTGACGAGGGCTCGACTTGACACTTACTATGAGCTAACAATAAAATGCAGGAATTATGTAAACAATTAATACAACTCAGTAACAAGCAGAGAATAATAATTCATTCACTATCAACAAATTACGAGTCAATTACTGTCATTTAAATAATTATAAAGCTCAAGCCATAAATTAATATCAAGTAAAAATTAGTCTTTGAGTATTATCATGCACGATTTATGCCGAGGTCGTACGGCCCGATCCAGAAATATACTGTGCAGCGCCGAGGGTCGAACGACATGAACCATAGGTGCATCTATTAACCTGACAAGGCGAACAACCCGCTCCCATGAGAGTAGAGGAATTTACCTCGCTCGCGGAAATACTTGCGACGCGAGTGAACATAGATTTCTCAAAGTTATTATAAAATTTGTTCAATCCTTCCCAAACATACGAAATCCAAACTGCGGATATTAAATCTAAAAATCCTTAATCTCGATCTTATATAGGACAATTAATAAGCGTAATGAACATAACAGTGTAAACAAAGCATGATGTAGATCTAAGACTACCCGGACATCACATGGAATATAGCTACACATAGACTCTCATCACCTAGTGCGTACATAGCTACCCACACAAGTAATTTACAACAAAAATACACCTAAGGGGATGAATTCCCTCTTACAAGGTTAGGCAAGAGACTTACCTCATCTCGAAGCTTGCTTTCCGATCTCAAATTCTCTCTAATGCCTCAACTCGGTGCTGAAGAATCCGAAACTAGTCAAATGTTGTATAAATAAATCAATATATGTTCCAAAGTTCATAATTTAACTATTAGAATAATTACCCATCCCATATCAAAAGATTCTTAAAATTTACCCCCGGGCCCACATGCCCGGATTCCAGAAATTTTCAAAGAAAGTTGTTACCCATAACCTCACGAACTCAAATATATAATTTTCACTCAATCCCATAACCATTTTTGTGGGTAGATCCCATTTTTATCAGAACCTAGGGTTATTAATCTAAACCCATTTTACAAATTTACATGTTAAAACCTACGCATAATCTATGCATTTAACTCCCATTTGATAGAAATTACTTACCTCCAAATTAATAGGTGAAAACCCCTCTCAAGAAGCTCCACAATTGCCCAAAAGGTGAGAGAAATTGGTTAGAAATGGCTTAAGTCCCATAATAAATGAAGCCTTCTGTCTCCAGGACTTTCGCTTCTGCAGTCACTGGGCCGCAAAAGAAAGGTCTGCTTTTGTGGAATCCCCAGGCAAAAGAAAGGTCTGCTTTTGTGGAATCCCCAGGCCCAGCACTGCCTGCTTCTGCAGATGGGTCACCGCTTCTGCGGATGGTCAAATGCTTCTGCGCCCAATCGTATCTGTGCGCTAGTCCTCGTAGAAGCGAGGCCGCTTCTGCACGTGATTCTCCGCTTCTGTGACTTCTGGCCAAATTCCCCAAAGCCGCTTCTGTGGCCGTAAGCTCACACTTGCGGCCGTAAGCTCGTATGTGCGGGCACATCAGAACTGGTTCACTAGCAGCCCTTTTGAGTTCTAACTCGATCCATGCATCGTCTAGATTGCACCCGAGGCCCCTGAGACCTCGTCAAAACATACCAACAAGTTTGTACATAGGAGACAGACTTGCTCGAACCCTCGGAATGCGGAAAACAACACCAAAGCTAAGAATCACACTCCAAACCAAATCTTATCAACGTATGAACTTCAAGTTCTTCCAACTTGTTCCGAACCCGCCGAAACATATCTAAACTACTCGGAATGACATCATATTTTGTGTGCAAGTCTTAAATCAGCATAGTGAACTATTCCCAGGCTAAGAATCCCAAACGGACCTCCATAACACCAAAACCTACTCCAATCTAAATTTAAAGAACTTTTTAAACCTTCAATAAACCAGCTTTCAACACTGAGCGCCGGAACGCTCCCGGGTCATCCAAAACTCGATCCGAACATACGCCTAAGTCCAAAATCATTATATGAACCTATTGGAACCGTCAAATCCCGATTCCGAGGTCGTTTACTCAAAATGTTGACCAAAGTCAAACTTAGCCTTTTATAGCCAAACTAAGAAACTAAGTGTTTTGATTTTGACTCGAACGCTTCCAAATCCCGAGCTAACCATCCCCGCAGGTCATAAAACAGTAAGAGCACATGTAGGGAGTCTTCTTTAGGGGAACAGGGATCTAGGAAGCAAAACGACCGGTTGGGTCGTTACATTCTCCACCTCTTAAACAAACGTGCGTCCTCGAACGGGTCTAGAATCATACCTGGAGTGCTGAATAGGTGTGGATATCTGCTCTGCATGTCCTCCTCGGCCTCCGAAGTAGCCTCCCCGACTGGATGGCCCCTCCACTGAACCTTTACCGTAGAAATATCTTAAACCTCAACTGGCGAATCTACCTATCAACAATTGGAACGGGCTCCTCCTCATAACCCAGGCTCTCATCTAACTGAACCGTGCTGAAGTCTAACACATGTGACATGTTGGAATGATACCTCCGGAGCATAGACACGTGGAAAACTAGATGAACTCTCGATAGACTGGGAGGCAAGGCAAGCTCATAAGCAACCTCCCCCACTCGTCTCAACACCTCAAATGGGCCTACAATCTTGGGCTCAACTTGCCCTACTTTCCGAACCTCATGATTCCCTTCATTGGCGAGACATTCAAGAGAACCTTCTCTCCCACCATAAATCACAAGTCATGCGCCTTCTGATCCGCGTAATTCTTCTGTCTGGACCGTGCTGTGCGAAGTCACTCCTGAATAACTTTACCTTTTCTAAGGCATCCTTTACCAAATCAGTACCATATAACTTAGTCTAGCTGGGCTCAAACCATCCGATGGGCGAACGGCATCGCCGACATATAAAGCCTCAAAGGAAAGAATCGATCCCACTGCCCTCCAAAGTCAATCACACATGTTGTGAGCATGTCCTCCAAAATCTGAACTGTCCACTCCAACTGTCTGTCGGTCTGCGGATGAAAGGCTGTGCTGAGCTTTAACCGAGTCCCCGACTCATTCTGTACTGCCTTCCAGAAATGCAAAGTAAACTGATCTATCTGATATAATGGAGACAGGCACACCGTGCAACCAAACAATCTCCTGAATGTAAATCTGAGCCAACATCTCTAACAAATACGTGGTGACAACCGGAATGAAGTGGACAACTTGGTCAACCTATTGACGATGACCCAAATTCCATCAATCGTTCACAATTTCCACGGCAACCCAACTACAAAGTCCATAATTAATGCGCTCCCATTTCCATTCAAGTAAACTTATCTGCTGGAGTAGGCCACCTGGCCTCTGATGCTCATAGTTGACCAGCTGACAATTTAGGCATCTCGCTACATGCTCAACTATGTCCTTCTTCATCCGCCGCCACCAATAATGCTGTCTCAGGTCGCGATACATCTTCATAACACCTGGATGAATAGAATACCGAGAACTGTGTGCCTCTTCTAGGATCTTGTCCCTCAAGCCATCAACATTAGGAATATACCGGTAACCCTGGAGTCACAGAACACCATCCTCACTGATAGTAACCTCCTTGGAGCCACCCTGCAGTACCGTCTCTCTGAGAACCAACAAGGACGGATCATCAAACTGGCGAGCCTTGATCTGCTCAAGTAGTGAAGACTGGGCAACAACATATGCAAGAACTTTGCTGGGCTCTGAAATATCCAGCCTCACAAGTCAGTTAGCCAAGGACTGGATGTCCAAAGCTAGTGGCCTCTCCTCTACTGAAATGAATACCAAACTACCCATACTTTCCGCCTTTCTGCTCAAGGCATCCGCAACTACATTAGCCTTGCCCGGATAATAAAGGATGGTAATATCATAATCTTTTAGGAACTCAAGCCACTTGGACAGTCTCAAATTGAGATCCCTCTGCTTGAACAAAATCTGCAAGCTGCGATGATCAGCGTAAACCTCACAGGACACCGTATAAAGACAATGCCTCTATATCTCAAGAGCATGAACAAGCGCAGCCAACTTCAAATCGTGCACGGGGTAATTCTTCTCGTAGGGCTTCAGCTGACATGAAGCATATGCAATAACTCGCCCCTCCTGCATCAATACACAACCCAAACTAACACATGAACTGTTGCAATACACGGTATAAATCCCTGAACCGAAAGGAAACACTAACACGGTATTGAAGTTAATGCGGTCCTGAGCTTCTGAAAGCTCGCCTCGCAATCATCGGACCATCGGAACTGAGCACCCTTCTCGGTCAACCTAGTCAAAGGTGTTGCAATAGATGAGAAGCCGTCTACAAACCGATGATAATAACCTGCTAACCCCAGGAAGCTCCTGACCTCAGTTGCCGAAGTAGGATGAGGCCAGCCCTGAACTGCCTCGATCTTCTTGGGATCTACCTTAATACCCTCACCCGATACAACATGTCCCAAGAATGCCACAGAATCTAACTAGAACTCACACTTAGAGAACTTACATATAGCTTTCGTTCTCACTAGGTCTAAAGCACCGCTCTCAAATGTTGCTCGTGCTCCTCCATGCTATGTGAGTAGATCAAAATGTCATCAATGAAGACAATGACAAACCAATCAATATATGGCCTGAACACCCGGTTCATCAAATCTATAAATGCCGCCGTGGCGTTAGTCAAACCGAAGGACATCAATAGAAACTCATAATGGCCATATCTAGTTCGGAAAGCTGTCTTTGGAACATCAGAATCCTGAATCTTCAACTGATGGTATCCCGATCTCAAGTCAATCTTGAAGAACACCCTAGCATCCTGCAACTGGTCAAATAAATCATCAATACGCGATAATGGGTACTTGTTCTTAGTGGTAACTTTATTCAACTGGTGGTAATCAATGCACATGTGCATAGTCCCATCTTTCTTCTTCACAAATAATGTCGGTGCACCCTAAGGTGACACACTCGGTCTGACGAACCCGTTTGCTAACAACTCTTCAAGGTGTTCCTTTAATTCCTTCAACTCCTTCAGAGCCATGCGGTACAGCGGGATATCGATAGTCTGGGCACCTAGTGCCAAATCATTACACAAATCAATATCACGATCTGGTGGCATGCCTGGTAGATAAGAAGGAAGCATATCGGAGAACTCTCGGATCGCGGGCACTGAATCAATCGCCGAAGTCTCTACAGTAGTATCCCGAACATAAGCTAGATAAGTCAAACACCCCTTTTCGACCATGTGTCGAGCCTTTAGAAAGGAGATAACCTGACTAGATGTGCTGACAGACGAACCCTTCCACTCCAATCTGGGCAACTCTGGCATCGCCAAGGTAACAGTCTTGCATGGCAGTCAAGGATGGCGTGATATGGAGACAACCAATCCATGCCCAGGATGACCTCAAAGTCGTTGATATCAAGCAACAGAAGATCCGCTTGGGTCTCATAACCACAAAAAGTAACAATGTAGGACCGGTATATCTGATCCACAACAAAAGAATCGCCCACTAGAGTGGACACATAAATAGGACTACCCAAGAATTCCCAGTACACCAAGAAATGAGCAAACAGAGATGAAACATACGAATAGGTAGAACCTAGATCAAATAGTACCGAAGCATCCCTACCGCAGACAAAAATAATACATGTGTTCATGGCATCTGAGGCCACTGCACTTGGTCTGGCCGGAAAAGCATAGAATCTAGCTGGAGCGCTGCCTGACTGGTCTGCACCTGTCTGACCTCCACCTCTAGGACGGTCGCTACCCACCTGCCCTCCGCCTCTGGGCGGGCGGATGGCTGGTGCGGCAGTTGGTGCTGTAATCAAAGGCTGGTGACCCTGCAGTACTGCCTTGCCCCAAAGTCTGGGACAAAACCTCTTCATGTGGCCAGGATCCCCGCACTCGCAACAACCTCTTGGAACGGCGGACTGCTTACCGGAAGTCTGACCCTAATGGCCTTAATACCCACTGAAGGAACCTTGAATAACTGGTAGCCGGTAGGAATTCTCTAGCATGGTGCTGAAATTGGGCCACACCAGAGTACCACGAGGAGGCGGTAGTGCTGGATTTGTAGGCCTGCTAGACTGACTGACCCCTGCCCCCAGCCGAGGCACCACTGAACTCTCCAAAATACTGAAATCGCTTATCCCTCGTAGCCTGCTCCTGACCACGTTGTCGTGCACTCTCAATCCTCCGAGCTATCTCTACAACTAGCTCGTAAGAAGTCCCCATCTCAACTTCTCGGGCCATAGTAGCCTTGATAGCAGAGTGCAAACCTGCAACAAGCCTTCCCACTCTTTCTGCATCGGTCGGAAGTGTCATAAGTGCATGGCGAGACAACTCATAGAATCTTGCCTCATAGTCGGTCACCGACAGTTGGCCCTGCTGGAGCTGCTCGAACTGAATTCGCAACTCTTCCCTCTGAGAGGGTAGGATATATCTATCCAAGAAGAGGTGTGTGAACTGATCCCAGATCATGGGAGGAGAACTTGCTAGTCTCCTGAGAAGATAAGACTTCCACCATCTATGGGCCCTGCCCTCCAACTGAATGGTGGTAAAGTCTACCCCGTGGGACTCCAATATCCTCATGTTGTGCAGTCTGTTCCTACATCGATCAATAAAGTCCTGGGAGTCCTCATATTGCTCACCTCCAAAGAAAAGAGGATGTAGCCTGGTGCATCTGTCCAATAGCCTCTGTGGATTGCCGATAGCAGCTAGTATGGGCTCAGGTATAACTGTTGCAACTGGTTGAGCTTCGCCCATGGGTAGTGCGTCTGGGGTCTGATATACAGCAGCTGCATGCCCTAGAGCCTGAGCGGTAGGGGTCTGTGCTCCCCCTCCCGCCTGAGATGTGGCTGGGTTTGCTGGAAATAAACCAGTTTGAGTCATAGAATCCATGAACCATAGCATACGACCCATGACCTCCTGGAATCCCGGTGCGGACATGAAATCCACCGGGGCTGGCTCTGCTGCAGGCACCTCGCCCTGCTTCTCCATTGTAGGACCCTCTATTGGATCCACTGGTGGCATAACTAGAGCAACTCTGGGTTGTCCTCGTCCTCTACCACGAGCTGGAGCTCTCCGTTGGCCTCTGCCTTGGCCGCTAGCAACAGGGGAGCAGCTTCTCCATGATCGGGTACATCTGCTGCGCGCGTTCTCACCATCTATGAGAGAATAAGAGAATGATATTTAGCACAACATCAACTGCATGATAAGAGATGAAGAAAAAGGAGTTTCCTACCACCCTATAGCCTCTCGAAGATAAGTACGGACGTCTTTGCACCGATCCCCAAGACTCCATTAGCCCTACTCATAACTTGTGAGACCTACGCGAACCTAGGGCTCTGATACCACGTTGTCACGACCCAATTCTCCTATAGGTCGTGACGGCGCCCAGCTCCGCTGCTAGACAAGCCAACAGTGAACTAACCACGTAATTACTCCTTTTAATAAGTTTCCAAGTAATTAAATTCCATTAATTAAAAGGTTACAAAATAGTAAATTTAAATAAATAAGATGATAGCATCTATGTGTAATCATAACAATAGTAATAATCACAAAACTATAAAGTCTACTAGTGTGTGTGCCAAGACCTGGTGTCACAGGTGTATGATCTACTAGTAGAATATGCAAAATACTAAACTACTGTCCGAAATAAAGTAGACAGAAAGCAAAACACAAAAAAGGACTTCGGGTGCTGCAGAAAGGCTCAGAGAGTATCAGGGGTGTGCACAGGATAGCTACCAGATGCACCTGCCTCAGAACTTGCATGGTTAGTGCACAAGTGTAGCTTGAGTACATAAAAAACATGTACCCAGTAAGTATCAAGTCTAACCTCAAAGAAGTAGTGACGAGGGGTCGACTTCGACACTTACTATGGGCTAACAATAAAATGCAGGAATTATAAATAAGCATGAATTATGCAAAACAATTAATACAACTCAGTAACAAGCAGAGAATTATAATTCTTTCACTATCAACAAATTTCGAGTGAATTCCTGTCACTTAAATAATTATAACCGCTAAAGCCATAAATTAATATAAAGTAAAAATTAGGCTCCGAGTATTATCATGCACGATTTATGCCGAGGTCGTACGGCCCGATCCAGAAATATACTGTGCCTTGTCGAGGGTTGAACGACACGAACCATAGATGCATCTATTAATCTGCCAAGGCGAACGGCCCGCTCGTACGAGAGTAGAGGAATATACCTCACTTGCGAAAATACTAGCGACGCGAGTAAACATAGATTTCTCAAAGTTATTATGAAATTTGTTAAATATATAAATCCTTAATCTTGGTTTTATTTAGGACAACTAATAAGCGTAATCAAAATAACAGTGTAAACAAAGCATGATGTAGATCCAAGACTACCCGGACATCACATGGAATATACAGCTAGGCACGGACTCTCGTCACATAGTGCGTACGCAGCTCCCTACACAAGTAATTTACAAAAAAAAAATACACCTAAGGGGATGAGTTTCCTCTTACAAGGTTAGGAAAAAGACTAACCTCGTCCCAAAGCTCGCGTTCCGATCTCAAATTCGCTCTAAAGCCTCAACTCGGTGCCGAAGAATTTGAAACTATTCAAACGTTGTATAAATAAATCAATATATGTTCCAAAGTTTATAATTTAACTATTAGAATAATTATCCAACCCATATCGGAAGATTCTTAAAATTCATCCTCGGGCCCACGTGCCTGGATTCCAGAAATATTTGAAGAAAGTTGTTACCCATAATCTCACGAACTCAAATATATAATTTTCACTCAATCCCATTACCATTTTCGTGGGTAAATCCCATTTTTATCGAAGCCTAGGGTTATTCATCTATACCCATGATTTTCATAAATTTACATGTTAAAACCTGCCCATAATCTATGTATTTAACTCCCATTGAATAGAAATTACTTACCTCCAAATTAATAGGTGAAAACCCTTCTCAAGAAGCTCCACAATCGCCCAAAAGGTGAGAGAAATGGGTTAGAAATGGCTTAAGTCCCGTAATAAATGAAGCCTTCTATCTTAGGACTTTCGCATCTACTGTCACTGGGCTGCAAAAGAAAGGTCCTCTTCTATGGAATTCCCCAGGCCCAGCACTGCCCGCTTCTGCGGATAGGTCACCGCTTCTGCGGATGGCCAAAAGCTTCTGTGGCCCAATCGCACTTGCGGGCTAGTCCTCACAGAAGCAAGGCTGCTTCTGCGCATGATTCTCCGCTTCTGCGACCTCTAGCTAAATGCCCCAAAGCCGCTTCTGCGGGCTCGCACTTGCGGCCGTAAGCTTGCAGGTGCGGGTACACCAGAACTGGTGCACCAGCAGCCCTTTTGAGTCGTAACTCGATCCGTGCATCGTCCGGATTGCACCCGAGGCCCCCAAGCCTCGTCCAAACATACCAACAAGTTCGTAAAGAGGATACAGACTTGTTCGAACCTTCGGAACGCGAAAAACAACACCAAAACTAAGAATCACACCCTAAATCAAATTGCATCAGCTTATGAACTTCAAGTTCTTCCAACTTGCTCCGAACGCGCTGAAACATACCTAAACTACTCGGAATGACACCAAATTTTGCATGCAAGTGTTAAATCACCATACGGAACTATTTCCAGGCTCGGAATCTCAAGTGGACCTCGATAACACCACAACCTACTCCAAACCAAATTTAAAGAATTTTTTAAGCCTTCAATAAATCAACTTTTAACATTGAACGCCAGAGCGCTCCCGGGCCATCCAAAACCTGATCTAAACTTACGCCCAAGTCCAAAATCATCATACGAACATATTGGAACCGTCAGATCTTGATTCCGAGGTTGTTTACTCAAAATGCTGACCAAAGTCAAACTTAGCCTTTTAAAGCCTAACTAAGGAACCAAGTGTTCCGATTTCGTCCGGAACCCTTTCAAATCCCGAGCTAACCATCCCCGCATGTCATAAAATAGTAAGAGCACATACTGGGAGTCTTATTTATGGGAACGAGAATCTAGGAAGCAAAACGACCAGTTAGATCGTTACAGACTTCCAAAATATTCAACCTCTTTAAAATAAAAAGTTAGTACAAAACGAATAATCAAAGAAGTAATAATCTAACCTTAGCATGGATAACACAATTAACGGGACAATATAATACAAGAAATAATTTCCACCCACATGCTTTAACCTAATGACAATGAATAAGTACTCGTCACCTCACATATACGTAGTCCCCACACATAAAATACGTAGCAAATAGACCAACAAGTCCTAATCCCTTAAGTCAAGGTTAACCAGGATACTTACCTCGTTCCGCAATCAAAGAAATCAACCAATCACGACCTTGCCTTTTGAACTAGCATCCAGACCAACCAAATCTAGCAAATTGTCGATCAAATGGTTCAAAATAAACTTTAGAAACTACTCATCAATGAAAAAGGTCCAAGTTTAATCATTTTTAAAAAAGTCAACCCCGGGTCGGCTTGGTCGAGACTAGAGGTTCGGACCAAAATCCGATTATCCATTCATCCCCGAGACCGATTACGTGATTACCTCAATTTGAGGTCTAAATCTCAATTTCATAAAATTTTCAATTTTTACCCAAATCCCTAATTTCTACCATGGAAATCCTAGATTTGATGTTGAAAACACATGAAAGGTAATGGGTAAGTGAAAAGAAATAGATTAAAGTTTCTTACCAATGATTTTGGGACTCTTGAAAAATTACCTCTAGAGTGTTTAGGGTTGAGAAATGGTGCAAAATGAGCTAAGTCCCGATTTTCCCCTCTTTTTCCCAGCTGTAGATGTCGCAAATCCGAAGTCTTATCGCAATTGTGAACATTGCAAATGTAAGACAAGGGTCGCAAATGCAAACTCTGCCACATAGGTCCAGAGATCACAATTGCGGCCAAAATCTTGCGAAGATGCTCTACTGTTGCCACGCATCACAAATACGACCAAATGATCGCAAAAGCTATCTTGGCAATTAGGAATATTTTCCTCACAAATGCGAGGCTACCCAGTCCCAATCCCTGCTTGCAAATGCGAACATTTGTTCCCAAAAGCGAGGCTCACAAATGCGAGATTTGCATCAGACACTAGATCTGGCATTGCACCAGCAACCTTGCACTATTCAAACTCATCTGAAACATGTTCGATACTCACCCGAGGCCCTTGGGCTCGAAACCAAACATGGACACAAGTGTAATAACATCATACGAACTTGCTTATGCAATCAAAATACAAAAATAACATGTAGAACTATGAATCGGACATCAAAATGCATGAAACTTTTAAAGAAACGCAGGAACTTCAAATTCACCGAGTGTCCGAATCCTATCAAATCAACTCTGTTTTGTACCAAATATTGCAAAAAAGTCTTAAATAGTAAAATAAACCTATGCCAAGTTCCGGAATCGAAATCCGAACCCGCTAGCAAAAAAAGTCAACCTACGGTTAAATTTCAAAAATCTTTAAACTTCAAATTACTAGTTTTCAACAAATCACCTCAGATCAAGTTAGGGACTTCCGAATTTAATTTCGGGCACATGAATAAGTCTAAAATCATAATACGGACCTACCAGGATCGTCAAAAATACTGATCTGGGGTCATTTACACAAAAATATTGACCGTAGTCAACTCAAATCAATTTTAAAGCTAAAATTCATATTTTCTTCAATTTTTCACATAAAAACTTCACGAAAAAAGACACGAGCTATGCACGCAAATTAAGAAATACTAAATGGAGCTAATCGAGGTCTCGGAACATTGAAATAAGTGCTAGAACTCAGAATGACTTATCAGGTCATCACATTCTCCACCTATAAAACAAACGTTCGTCCTTGAACGGATATAGAAAGGTACCTGGACTGGTAAAAAAGTGTGGGTATCTACTCTGCATATCGGACTTGGACTCCCACCTAGCTGCCTCGACTGGCTGACATCTCCACTGAACTTTAACAGAAGGATAACTCTTAGACCTCAACTTATGAACCTGTCGTGCTAGAATGGCCACTGGTTTCTCCTCGTAAGTCAAATTATTGTCCAATTGGACTTAGCTGAAATCTAATACATGGGAAAGATCACTGTGATACTTTCAGAGCATGGAGATATGGAACACCGGGTAAACTGTTTATAAGCTAGATGGCAATGCAAGCTTGTAGACCACCTCGCCAACTCTCTCAAGGATCTCAAAGGGTCCGATATTCCTACGGCTCAACTTGCCCTTCTTCTGGAACCTCATCATACCCTTCATGGGTGAAACCCGGAGCAAAACCCTCTATTCCAACCATGAATGCAACATCATGAACTCTTGATCGACAAAACTCTTCTGCCTAGACTGTGTTGTACGAAGTCGATCCTGAATCATCTTGACCTTTTTCAAGGCATCGTGAAGAAAATCGGTACCCAAGAATCAAGCCTCTACTGGCTCAAACAAAGCGACTAGGGAACAACACCGCCTCCCATATAAGGCCTCATAAGGAGCCATCTAAATACTCGATTGGTAGATGTTGTTGTAGGAAAACTCCATAAGTGGCAATAACTGATCCCTAGAACCCCTGAAATCCATAACACATGCGCGAAGCATATCATCTAATATTTGAATGGTGCGCTCGGACTGTCCATCTGTGTAGGGGTGAAATGTTGTACTCAACTCAATCCGTGTGCCTAACTCACGTTGTACGACCCTTCAAAAGTGCTATGTGAACTACGTACCTCGATCAGAAATAATGGACACCGACACATCGTGAAGACGAACAATCTTGCGGATATAGATCTCAACTAGCTTCTTCGAAGAATAAGTAGCTTCCGCCGGACTGAAATGCGCCGTATTGGTCAACCTATCCACAATGACCCATACTGTGTCAAATTTCTTCGAAGCCCGTAGGAGCCCAACAACAAAATCCATGGTAATATGTTCCCACTTCCGCTCGAGATTCTCAAGTCTCTGTAGCAAACCGCCAGGCCTCTGATGCTCGTACTTCACCTGCTGGCAATTCAAATACCGAGCCACATACGCAACTATATCCTTCTTCATTCTATGCCACCAATAATGATGTGTCACGACCCAAAATCCACTAGTCGTGATGGAACATAACCAACCTGCTAGGTAAGCCAATTAATAATAATCCAATTCAAATGAGTTTTATTGAGAAAATAAATGATGAAATAACTATACTTTTATACAAAAATCCCAAGGATTGGTAGTACAAATCATGAGCTTCTAAGACTTAGAGTTTACAAAGCTAGTATGAAATAAATACATCATGTATTCGAAATATACATAAACAGATTTATAAATCTAAAGCTACCAAGGACAAGAAACATCTATAACTGGAACGTAGGTACATCTCCAATGCGAGCTCCAGCTATACACATCAACATCAACTCCAAAATCTGCACGCAATGTTCAGGAGTGTAGTATGAGTACAACCAACCCCATGTACTTAATAACTAACAAATACTAACCTTAGGTTGAAAGCAGTAACGAGCTGAGAGAAACGGTCAGAGTCCAACACCAATAGCCGAAAGCAACTCGTAACCATATAATGAAAACAATACATGTAATAACTCAAAAGATCTCATGCTCAGCTCATTCACAGTTACAGAAGAATAGACATGCTTTTCAAGTATAATAGAAGAACCCAAATCTTTCACGAAATTACCAAAATATAAGTATATCATAAAAACTATGATTTTTCCCAAACTTTCAACAACAGATAAGATAATTTCATTATCAGATAACATGAGAAAAGTACGTCTCTATAGCTACATATCATTATGTATGTCAAGTCATCACTTATTATATATCGTCTAGCATTAGAAATATACGTCTCAATGCCTACATATCAATGTACGTGTAAAATCATGAATGTCACAGTACTGTATAGCATGAGGAAAAAATGCATCTCTACCTACATGCCAGGTATGCATGTCAAATGAATGATTTCACGTTGATAATCTCAGATACTCACAATCTCAGGGTACTCAATCTACCTGCCTCAAACTCCCACTCATCACACACTATCACTCAGCACTGTATGGTACATGCGCTCACTAGTGGTATGCTATACTCCGGAGGAACAGATCCTACTCAAGCGCTAATATAAAGCCAATATGGCCTGTTACGGTGTGCAACCCGATCCCATCAATATTAGTATTGCGACGTGCAGCTCGATCACATCAATATCATTGCTACGGCGTGAATCCCGATCCCACAAATATCATTGTTGCAGCGTACAACCTGACCTCGTAAATATCACTCACAACACGGCTCTCAAGCCACCTCAGTAATCAATTTCTCAAGTGTCAGAGGCTCACAATAGTGTACCACTTAGCCAAAATAATGATAACATGTGATATGACAATGAGTGATGAACAGAGACTAGGATATGATATGCAAATGAAGAATCATGACTGAGTAAATATTAAAGTTAGAGTAGATAACTTAAAACAATAGAAATAGCTTCATTAGGTCTCAATCGAATAAGCGCCTGGCATAAACATGATTTTTAACATAATTCACAGCTCATATAATCAAACAAGTAGGGAGAACATGGATCTAACATGATATAACAACAAAACAAGTCCAGTTATAGTCTAACAGTCAACTAGTATCATGATTTCCCCGGTGCATGCCCATATGCTCGTCACCTAGCATGTGTGTCACCTAAATACATCTCTTATAATATAGTTACCAGGGTTAAATACCCTCAAACCCCTATTTAGATATGTTACTTACCTTAAACAAGCCAAATGCAATACCGAGCAAGCCAAAAAATATTCTAGGTGTATCGACCTCCGAACGGCTCCAAAATAGCCAAAAGCAACTCAAAAACATCAAATAATACTAAAGGAAACAAACTCAATTGATAAAGGTTGACTCGTTAATAAAAATCCCAAAGTCAACCAAAATATCAAACCTGAGCCCGCACCTTGGAACCCGACAAAACTCACAAAATCCAACAACCCATTCAGTTACGAGTCCAACCATACTAATTATCTCAAATCCGACTCCGGATCGATGTTCAAACTAAAAAATTCACATTAGAAAAGTTTAGACAAAACCCCCCAATTTCTCTTTCAAAATCAACAATCAAATGCCAAAATCGAAGATGGAATCACTGAATAAAATCAATACCGAGTACAAGACACTTACCCCACTCCATATGGTGAAAAATCGCCTCCTAAATCGCTCAAATCCGAGCTCCATAGCTCAAAATTTGATCAAATGTGTGAAACCTTTGAAATACAGTACTTTATATTCACTAAACAACACTACCCATCGCCATTGCTAGATATCCTTCGTGATCGCGAAGAACAAATGCAATTGCCTCCAAAAAATACTCTACGCGTTCGCGATAATGCCCACGTAAATGCGATGGCCATATACATCTATTCTACGCGATCACGACACAACTTAAACTCGATGAAGAAGTCTCCAGCTCCCAGTGCTCAGCTCAGCTCAATGCAAACGCGGTGCCCCATATGCGAGCACCAATAGTAACCAACACAATCCTACGCGAACACGTTCCTAAATATCGAACGCGAAGAAGAAAATTACTCATCTCCAAAATCCCTCTATGCGATCGCATCACCATCTTCGCGATCGCAAAGAACAGTTGAGGCATCAGAAACCAGCAGAAACGAGCAATGAAAACATGACGAAAAATGGTCGAAAATCAATCTAAAACACGCCTGAGTCCCTTGGAACTCCGTCCGAACAAACCAACAAGTCCCAAAACATAACACGGACATACTCGAGGACTCAAATCACGCATAACAACATCAAAACCATGAATCGCATCTCAAATCGAACTTAATGAATGTTTGAACTTTCAACTTCCAAAACTTGTGCCGAACCATATCAAATCAACTCGGAATGACCTCAAATTATGAACAAAAGTCCCAAATGACATAACGAAGCTATTCCAATCCCCAGAATCACAATCCAAACCTGATATCATCATAGTCAACTCCCGGTCATACTTATGAACATTATAAACCTTCAAATTGCCAACTTTCGCCAAATAGTACTCAAACCTTCTAGAAACATCCAAATGCAAATCTGGGCATCCCCCGAGTCCAGAATCACCATCCGGACCTAACAAAATCATCAAAACTCCGATCCGGTGTCAAATATACTAAAGTCAAACTTGGTCAATCCGGAAACACTTGAAAACCAATATCGATGATTCATACAAGTCATAATACATCAACTGAAACTACTCAAGACTTCTAACAGCTGAATGTAATGCAAATGCTCAAAACGACCAGTTGGATCGTTACATTTTCCCCCACTTAAACATATGTTCGTCTTCAAACGTGCCAAAAGTCGTTCCAAAGCCGTTAAATCACTGTGTAACCTTACCATGCACATACTCAGGGGTGATCACATGTCACCCCAAATATATATAAGTTTGTCACTCAATATAACTGAAGAGTCTTCCTTTAATTTTAACCCATAAACCTTGGAACCCAATTTCTAACATCTTAAATTCCTTACAAGCTCGTGTCTACACAATATATGTCTAAACAAGCTATATGATATGCCACATAACTCGCATACCCACAGCAGTAACTTCTGACCACATTAGCTTCCTTAAAACAAGCCTGACATCAGTAACAAACCTCATATCAACTAAAACCTTGTTCCAGCCCTCACTGCCAATGGTGAATGAAACACGCAAAACTCAGAACCACTATTAGATCAACAAATCATAAAGCTCTCTCTCGTCCGATAAAGCCAAAGTTAAATTCTAAGCCGGCTTCCAATAATATTCTTCTAACCATACCATAAACAAATCCAATAGCACCTTTTCTAAGTCAATTGGCCTCATCTCATCAAACACAACTATTCTATCGACACGCCACACCAATACAACCTAAGGCCACAAATCGTGCAATCCGTGCACCAATAAGCAACAATTCAAATGTACTCAAACATGGAAAATGATTCAAATGAAAGAACTGTCCCGCAAGCTCAACAAGTACCACCAAAAATACAATGCTATGAACCCATCACACATAGTAGAACCAAAACACATGAATCTATCACAAAGGACGATACTCCAACATAACCCAGCTGCAATGCATGACCCCATCCAAACACTGGTCCATATGAAATACCTCAAGCCACAATACTCAAAATCAACAACCATACGCAATTCGAAATCAAGTACAAGAAGTGCATGACCATAACTATGGATAAACGAATAACACAATATACCATAGCTCGGAAAGACCACAACCAAGGCGCAATCAACCATTCAACACCGAAATAACCATCTCGCTCGAATTCTGCTACAAGGCACAAATAGAACCGCGTCATGTGTGCATATAACCAACAAATTGCAACCCCTCATAGCATAGAAGAGTAACGCATCGAACATATCAGAACATGAAGAAACTCAACTCTAACTGAATGACACACCCCTCAACACTAACAATTCTGAATGAACAAATCCGACGCGGTGTAGAGTACACATCCTCATTGGTCCTACTAATAGGCCCCCAAATCAACTCCGATCATCCCCAAATGGACAAATATCCCTCCAAAAGTCCACAATGACCTAACCATAACACATACTACCCTCTTGCTAAGTTTGGCCATATTTTCACAATCCATAACCACGAAACAATCTCCTTCTGAGAACTACTAGTATCCAAATCCATAGAATACACAAATCACCATAGCTGATCCCAACTCCACCACTCGAATGACTAACACATCTCTTATACACAATCATCCTACGAGAAATACTTCTATATTTCCTCTGCACCACCTGGAAAAATTTGAACATCAGATGTCGCTCAACCAGGCGAGTACCGTAATACTAATGAAGCATCCGATGTTAGAGCACAGTGCCCCTTCTAAAATGTGCATGCTTCTCATGCAATACCAAGTATTAGTAGCATTCATCTAAACATCTGAAGCCGTCCATTATTGTTCAAAATTCATGACTTTCCCTCCAAAACTGAACCGTCACCTTGTACATGCAATTATCAATCCCATAGGACGTACCGCATCTACCATGCCTTCATGTGAAAAGCACGAGAATCTCATTATTAACTTTGAGTCACAACCAGATTACCTACCTGATCGATTAGAAACCTTCCAATTGTTCCCATCCAGGAGAAAATCATAACACGCCACATACCCCTCGTACCTGTAGATAATATCCATCTCAAGTTGTGGCGGAAACCATCGAGAACACTTCGAAACCCATATGCACATAACCAAGCCATCAGAACTAAATCCTCTAACTCAACCAATTCATGCAGGTCGCTAAACCCAAGAGTATTTCCACAAAACACATGTAAAGCCTCATCACATCGTAAGAACTAAAGAACCGAGCATACCATCACCATACTGATCCAATCTACTACCAAGCTGTCCCATTTCCTCCGAGTTCCTTCTGGATTGCCTTCAAATTTATACTTTCCTTGCCAGCACACTACGACCTTTATGAAGTCTTACCACAAGAGATCCTAGCATGAAACCATGACCCCCTGAATCCCATAAATTATTGTATCCCCTCGTAAGCACCCAAAATACCGCACTTGAGATAAAAAGACCTTATGTAAAACTAAAGTCGTTTCCTTAATCTCTCTGATACTCAAATATAGAATCCATAATGATACAGAAATACCGCAAGTACCAACACCATCCAATGCAAATCTCAAATCTTAGATGAATACAAATTCGAAAAATCCTAAAAATACCACATATGATTCTTAAACTCTTTAGAACCTCCTCGAGAGTCATCCACCTTATTCAAATCTCAAATACATCGCCCAAAAGAGCTGAATGATCTGTGCTTAATTAGCACATCAGCACCGAAAGAAGTAATCCATACCTCTAAGCAACCGAGTGAATCCCTTTTCTCAGCATCTTGCATCCATCACGAATAACAAACTCAAATCATTGCAAGATTTCCATGTAATTATAAAGTGTAACACATTACGCATACAAAAATTCCTTACTCGATTCATCCTCGAAATCAACCTCTTCAAGTCATAATTATTTTCAGACATGCCTCATTCTGAAATTATTACATGTAACCATGCAATCAAATTGTTGATGGTAGATTCCCCCACTTCACTTAAAGCCATAGAACTAAACATCTGATAACTCACAATACCCTTACTCTATTACTGCCATAACCCCGCATTGAGATTCAACTAAATTCTTCACAAGCTCATGCAACACAAACTATACAATACCTCAAATCATCTGCTAAGCTCGCATTCATCCTCGTGACAGTCACGTCAACTTTCTCATCCAATCCAAACTCAAATCGCAACACATATAACCCATTGGTAGAAATAAAACCTCCACACAATATCATAAGTATCACATATTCGTAGATTACCCCGCAGGTGATAACCCACATGCTTAGCCATAAAGTGAAATCTCTTTATACACTTTCACAACCACAACTACTACGCAATCATTTAATCTCCTGAGTTTGAACTCATCAACAAGGCATGAGAATTCACTTCGTTCCATAATAAAAAACTTGAAAAATTCCTCAACACCATAATAACTCGAGACTGTACAACACATCAAGGAAGAAATCAAGCATCCAATAGTCCTTTTTACATCCCAAGCAACCCTTCTAGTCAAATCAAAGCCATCTCATCACATCTCGCAATCACATGATACACATCATATAGTTATCCAAACACTCATCGGGCTGCCAGTCCCACTCATAGGAACACCACCGAACATAGAAGTCCAAATGCACATACTCACACAACTGAAATCACTATGCACAAGCTGCGGTCAAAACCCGGCCTCACGTCCTCTAGACTGGAACATCACCAAAACACAAAAAATACATCTCGCACCTTATCCATGGAATCGCAAGCTGTCAATATACCGAATGCTCACATACGCATACAAGTGAGTGGAAGGAATTCAAAGAGATACGCTTCAAGCTGAATAAATTCCGCACGATAAGGAAAGAAAGATAGGAAGTTTATCCTAAATGCCATGTAGCCTCTCGAAGATAGGTATTGACTTCATCATATCGATCTTTAAGACTCTACTAGACATTTACGCATGACTCGTGGAACCTATGAACCTAGAGCTCTGATAATACTATGTCACGACCCAAAAGCCAGTAGTCGTTATGGCAACTAACCCGACCCGCTAGGTAAGCCAATTAACAAAAATCCAATTCAAATGAGATTTAATGAGAAAAATAAATGATGAAATAACTTAACTTTTATACAAAAATCTCGAGGATTGATAGTACAAATCATGAGCTTCAAAGACTTAGAGTTTACAAAGCTAGTATGAAATAATTACATCATCTGTTCAAAATATATATAAACAGATTTATAAATCTAAAGCTACCAAGGACAAGAGGCAGCTATAACCGGAATTTAGGTACATCTCTAATACTAGCTCCCGCTATACACTACAACATCAGCTCCAAAATCTACACGCAAAGTGCAGAAGTGTAGTATGAGTACAACCGACCCCATGTACTCAATAAGTAACAAACCAAACCTTAGGTTGAAAGCAGTGACAAGCTCAGAAAAATGGTCAGAGTCCAACACCAGTAGCCCAAAACAACTCGTAACCATATAATGAAAACAATACATGTAATAACTCAAATGATCTCATGCTTAGCTCGTTCCCAATTACAGAAGAATAAACATGCTTTTCAGGTGTAATAGAAGAACCCAAATCTTTCATCGAAATTACCAAAATATAAGTATATCAGAAAAACTTTGAATTTTCCCAAACTTTCAACATCAGATAAGATATTTCATTATCAGATAGCATGAGGAAAGTACATCTCTAAGCCTACATGTCAATATGAATGTCAAATCATCACATATCATATATTGTGAAGCATAAGGAATATACGTCTCAATGCCTACATATCAATGCACGTGCCAAATCATGAATGCCATAGTACTGTGTAGCATAAGGAAAAATGCATCTCTATGCCTACATGCCAGGAATGCATGTCAAATAAATGATTTCACAATGATAATTCTAGATGCTCACACTCTCAGAGTACTCAATCTGCCTGCCTCAAACTCCCACTCATCACACACAATCACTTAGCATAGTATGACACCTGCGCTCCCTGCTGGTATGACAGACTCTGGATGGGCGGATCCTACCCAAGCGCTAATATAAAAGCAATATGGCCTACAACGGCGTGTAGCCTGATCCTAAAATAACTGCTCCAGCACGCAGTCCGATCCCATAAATATCACTTATAATACGACTCTCAAACCCACCTCAGTCATCAATCTCTCAATTCTCAAAGGATCACAATCTCGTACCACTCAGCCCAAACAATGATAACATGTGATGTAATAATGAGTGATGAACAAAGACTGAGGTATGATATGCAAATGAAGAATCATGATTGAGTATGTAATTACAGTTAAAGCAGATAACTCAAAACAATAGAAATAGCTTCGTTAGTTCTCAACTGAATAAGCGCATAGCCTAAACATGATTTCTAACATGATTCACAGCTCATATAATCAAACAAGTAGGGAGAACATGGATCTAAAAAGATATAACAACAAAACAAGTTGTGTCACAGTCTAATAGTTAACAAGAATCATGATTTACCCGGTGCACGCCCACACGCTCGTCAAATTGCGTGTGGGTCACCTCAATACATTTCTTATAGCATAGTTACCAGGGGTAAATACCCTCAAACCCAAGTTTATATATGTTACTTACTTTGATCAAGACAAATCCAATAATGAGCAAGCCACACAATACTCTAGAAAGGCCATCGCGCGCATATCAACCTTTGAAAGGCTCGGAACTAGCCAATAGTAACTCAAAAAACATCAAATAATTCCAAAGGAAAAAAATCTAATCGATAAAGGTTGAATCTTTAATCAAAAGCCTAAAGTCAAGCAAAAAGTCAAACCCAGGCCCGCCCCTCGGAACCTGACAAAACTTACAAAATCCGACAACCCATTCAATTACGAGTCCAACCATACTAATTTCAATCAAATCCGACTCCAAATCGATATTCGAAACTCAAAATTCACTTTATGAAAGCATACACAAAAATTTGCAAATTTTGTTTCAAAATCATCAATCAAATGCCAAAATTGAAGATGAAATCACGGAATACAATCAATATTGAGTAGAAGACATTTACCCCAATCCATGTGGTGAAAAATTACCTTCCAAATTGCAAATTTGAGCTACATAGCTCAAAATACGATAAAATGTTTGAAACCTTCGAAATAGAGTACTTTATAATCACTGACAACACTATCCATCACGATCGCGGGATATCCTTGGCGATTAGGAAGAACAAATGCAACTGCTTCTTTGCGATAATTCCTATGCGAACGCGATGACCACATACACCTACACTAAGTGATCGCGACACAGCATACGCGAACGCAATGAAGAAGTCTCCAGCTCCCAGTTCTCAGCTCAGCTCAATGCGAACAAGGTACCTCATATACGAACGCGAATAGTACCCAACACAACCCTACGCGAACGCGATCCTGAAGACGCGAATGCAAAGAAGAAAATTACTCAGCTCAAGAATCTCTCTACGTGATCGCATCACCATCTTCGTGATCGCGAAAAGAAATTGGGGCATCAAAAACCAATAGAAACTAGCAATGAGAAAAAGAAGAAAAATTGTCCGAAATCAATCCAAAACATGCCCGAGACCCTTAGAACCCCGTTCGTACATACCAACAAGTCCCAAGAGATAACACAGACCTACTCGAAGACTCAAATCAATCATAAAAACATCAAACCCACGAATTGCACCTCAAATCGAGCTTGATTAACTTTCGAACTTTCAACTTCCAAAACCTGTGTCGAACCATATCAAATCAATCCGGAATGACCTCGAATTTTGCACACAAGTCCCAAATGACATAATGAAGCAATTCCAATCCTCGAAACTACAATTCAAACCCGATATCATCAAAGTCAACTCCCTATCAAACTTATGAACATTCCAAACCTTCAAATTGCCAATTTTTGCCAAATAGTATCGAAACCTTCTAGAAACATTCAAATGCAAATCCGGGCCTCCTCAAGAATCAACTCCCGAAGCCCATCCACATTTGGCACACAAATTCGACCCTGCATCCCCAACACCCCATCATTCCCAATAGAAATCTTCTTGGCATAACCGTGTTGCACCGTGTCCTTAAGGACAAGAAAATGGGGGTCGTCATGCGGATGCTCTCTGATGCACTCATACAAAGAAGACCGAGAGACCGTGCAAGCAAGAACTCGGCTAGGCTTCGAAACATCTAACCTCACAAACGGATTGGTCAGGGCATGAACATCTGATACTAGCAGTCTCTAACCAATTGGAATATATGCAAGGTTACACATACTCACAACTTTTCTACTCAAGGCATCGGCCACCACATTGTCCTTCCCGGGAGGATAGATAATTGTAATATCATATTCTTTCAACAGCTCCAACCACCTACGCTGCTTCAAGTTGAGATCTTTTTGCTTAAAATATTACTGTAGACTCCGATGTTCTATGAATAACTCACACGACATGCCATAAAGGTAATGCCTCCAAATCTTCAATGTATGAACAATGGCTACCAACTCTATGCCTTGGACAAGTAATTCTTCTCATGAACCTTCAAGTGCCAAGACACGTATGCAATCACCCTGCCATCCTACATCAACACTGCACCAAGCCCAATATGCGATTCATCACAATACGTGAACCTGTGGGCAACACCAACACTAGGGTTGTAGTCAAAACAATGTTGAGCTTTTGAAAGCTCAAGACACACTCATCGGACCACCAGAATGGGGCACCCTTCTGTGTCGATCTCTTCAATGGGGCTGCAATGGATGAAAACCCCTCCCCAAACCAGCGATAATAACCAACCAAACCTAGGAAGCTCTGAATCACGGTAGCTGAAGTAGGTCTAGGCCACTTCTGAATTGCCGCAATCTTCTTAGGATCCACTTTAATGCCTTCGGCTGATACAATATGCCCTAAAAAGGTTACCGAGTCCAACCTAAACTCATACTTTAAAAACATGGCATATAACTAACTATCTCTCAGAGTCTGAAGTACAACTCAAAGATGCTGATCATGCTCCTCTCAGTTAAGGGAGTACATCAAAATATCATCAATGAAGATGATCACAAAAGAATCCAAATAAGGCTTAAATACTCGATTCATCAAATCCATAAATGCTGCCGGGGCATTTGTCAAACCAAATGACATCATGAGGAACTCATAATGCCCATACCTAGTCCAAAAGCCTGTCTTAGGGATATCCGATGCCCTAATCTTCAACTGATGGTAGCTATATCTCAAATCAATCTCCGAAACACCTTGGCACCCTAAAGCTAATCAAATAAGTTATCAATCCTCAAGAATGGATACTTGCTGTTAATAGTGACTTTGTTGAACTGCTGATAATCAATACACATCCTTATCGTTCCATCCTTCTTCTTCACGAACAACACCGGTGCATCCTAGGGTGAGACACAAGGTCTAATGAATCCCTTATCAAAAAAATCTCACAGCTGCTCCATCAGTTCCTTCAACTCAGGCGCTACTATACGGTATGGTAGAATAGAAATGGGCTAAGTGCCCGGAGCCAAGTCAATGCAGAAGTTGATATCTCTGTCGGGTGGCATCCCTGGTAGATCTACAGGAAACACCTATGGAAACTCACACACAACTGGTACTGAATCCATGGAAGGAACCTCCGCACTAGAATCATGAATATAGTCCAAATATGCTAGACATCCCTTCTCGACCATACGTCGAGCTTTCATATACGAAATAACCCTATTGGCATAATGGCCAGGAGTCCCTCCCCACTCTAATCGAGGAAACCCCGGCATGGCTAAGGTCACCGTCTTAGGGTGATAGTCGAATATAGCGTGATAAGGTGACAGCCAATCCATGCCCAAAATAATATCAAAGTCCACCATATCAAGAAGTAGGAGATCTACACCAGTCTCAAGGCTCCCGATAGAAATAACCCATGAGCGGTAAACTCGATCTACAATAATAGAATCTCTCACAAGCGTAGACACATACATATGAGCACTCAAAGAGTTACGAGGCATAACCAGATATGAAGCAAAAATAGGATGACACATAGGAATAAGTAGAGTCCGAATCAAATAGAACTGAAGCATCTCTATAGCAAACTAGAACAATACCTCTGATGACGGTGCAAGATGACTCGGCCTCAGGTCTAGCTGGGAATGTATAAAACTAGGGCTGGGCTCTACCACTCTAACCTTTGCCACTCGGACGACCTCTAGCTGGCGGGCCTCCACCTATTATGGCCTGACCTCCACCTCTAATGGCCTGACCTTCACCTTTGGCAGCTTGACCCCAGCCTCTAGCTAGCTGAGCGGGTGGTGAAGCAACCGGTGCCGAAACAATGGCACGAGAACTCTGTTGTGGCATGTCGCCCTGTGACATGGGGCAAAATCTAGAAAGGTGCGTCGGAGCTCCACAAGTATAACAAGCCCTCTATTGCTGTGACTGCTGACCTTGGAGTTGGCCTTGTCGACTCGGAAAACCACCTTGATAACTCTGGATCGGAGGTGCACTAATAAGAGCTGATGGTGCACTATAGGCTAGCTGCTCCGGATGAGATACATAAGGACCACGACCACCCGAAGCACCATGGGATTCCTAAAGCAATGACTAAAATAGCTTGGAAGGATAGCTCCTACCAAATGAACCCCAACCCCCAGACAAAGCACCAGTGAAACTACCAGAATGACGAGGCTTCTTATTAGAAATCGCCTCCCTCTCCTGACCATGAACCATCCCGATCTGTCTAGCAATTTTTATGGCCCTCATAAAAGAAATATCATCTCTGGTCTCCTTAGCCATTTGTAGCCTAATACTGAAAGTAAGTCCGTCAATAAATCACCTTGCTCTCTCCCTCTCAGTAGGGAGTAAGATAACTGCATGGCAAGCTAGGTCCATAAATTAGGTCTCCTACTAGGTAACAGTCATGCTACCCCGCTAAAAGTGCTCAAACTGCATGCGGTACTCCTCTCTCAGAGTGAAAGGATCAAACTTCTCCAGAAATAGTTGTGGAAACTTATCCTAGGTAAGTGAAGGTGAACCCGCTGGTCTGGTTAGCACATAATCTCGCCACCATCTCTTGGCAGAACCGGTCATCTAGAAAACAACAAAGTCGACCCCATTGGTCTCAACAATACCCATGTTGCGCAACACCTCCTGGCAACGGTCCAAGTAATCATGTGGATCCTCCGAAGGTGCAGCACTGAAGTGAATAGGGAAGAGCTTTGTGAACTTGTTCAATCTCATCAATCCCTTAGTCGACATTGTGGGCCTCTCCCCGGTTTGTACAGCAATAGCCGGCTGAACTACCCCAACTGGCTGGACTGTTGGAGTCTGATATATAGGAGCCATCTACTCCGGAGTGTGATTAACGAGAGTCTGTGCTCCTCCCCCAACTTGAGATACGGCAAGTGCCACTAGAAATGCATCGGTCTGGCTACCATCTCCATTAGGCCCACTAAACAAACTAGAGCCTGAAGCATAGGAGTGGCTATGAATCCCTTTGGGACCTACGCAGGTCCGAATGGTGTAGTCTGAGCTCGGATCTCCTTCTCTTGATCAATCCGAGCCTCCACTATGGGTGCTGCTACTCAAGCTCTAGACTGAGCTCTGCCTCTGGCTCAACCTCGACCATGGCTTCTGGCTTGACCTCGACCTTGGCCTCTGGCTCGACCTCAACCTCAGCCTCTACCCCTGGTAATGGCTACAATAAAGGACTCCAGCTCCTATCCAACTGTCAATGTTGTACGTGTTCTCATCATCTGCGAGAGAACAAGAATGGAATGATTCAAATAGCAATGATAGAGCAGAATCGCGCGATATGGAAAGAAAGAAGTGAATTCTTTCTTAAATCTCCATAGCCTTTAAAAGATAAGTACAAACGTCTCTGTACCCATCCTCTAGACTCTAGCAAGCTTGCTCATGACTCGTGAGACCTAAGCAACCTAGTGCTCTGATACCAACTTGTCACGAACCAGAATCCCAATCTCGGGGTCATGATGGTGCCTAACATCCACTTGCTAGGCAAGCAAACGTGAAATAATTAATTAACCAATTTTAACAGTTAATATCACAATAATGATATTCAACAAGAAATAAAAGCCAAGTCTAACACAATTCTAATATAAACCACATGATAATATCTACTCTCAGAAATCCGGAGTCACATTTACACAAACAACTAGAAGTCTACAAACAAAGTCTGAAATAAATATAATTATTCGAAATAGATAAATAGTAAAATTGGGAAATAGAAGGGGACTTTAAAGTCTGCGGACGTGAGCAGATCTACCTTAAGTCTTCGTGTGAAATGATATGAGCTAATGCACCTCAAGCACTGCTGCAACCAATACCAGTAGCAGCACAAAAAGTGCAGAAGTGTAGTATACGTACAACCAACCCAATGTACTTCGTAAGTGTCGAGCCTAACCTCGACGAGGTAGTGATGAGGCTATGACAAGACACCTACGTAATTAAACTTGTACAAGTGTATATAAAACAACAAAACAACAAGAAGAGTGATAAAATACTAACTGAGAAGGCACATGCGAAAAGGGGAAGATATAGTAAATAGGGAAAACATGAGATCACGAAATAACCAAGTAAATCATCAAAACCAGAAATCAGTTAAATCAATGGTATGAAAATGGCATAACATCACCCTTCATGCTTTTACTCTCGTCCTTACCATGCAATAATATGAACATAATGGCATGACATCACCCTTCGTGCCTTTACTCTCGTCCTCACCATATAATAGTATGAATAAAATGTCACGGCTTCATCCTTCGTGCTTTTATTCTCATTCTCACCATGTAATAATATGATTGAAATGGAACAACATCACCCTTCACGCTTTTACTCTCATCCTCACCATGTAATAATATAAATTAGAATAATAAACAATGCAGGGAATAATTTAACTTAAAATATTGTGCCATGATATGAAACTTCGACTTCCAAAATATTCAACATCTTCAAAATAAACAATAAGTATGAAACAAATAATCAAAGAAGTAACAATCTAACCTAACCATGAATAATGTAAATAACGGGACAATATAATATAAGAAATAATTTTCACCGCATGCTTTAACCTAATTACAACGCATAAGTACTCGTCACCTGTCCCCGCACACAAAACACGTAGCAAGTAGACCAACAAGTCCTAATCCCTCAAGTCAAGGTAAACCACGATACTTACCTCGCTCCGCAATCAAAGAAATCAAACAACAATGGCCTTGTCTTTTGAACATTCCTCCAAACCAACCAAATTGAGCAAATTATCAAACAAATGGTTCAAAATAAGCTTTAGATACTACTCATCAATGAAAAAGGTCCATTTTTGATCATTTTGTAAATAGTCAACAAAAGTCAACCCCGGGCCTGCTTGGTCAAAATCCGAGGTTCGGACCAAAACTCGATTACCCATTCACTACCAAGCCCGGTTATGTGATTTATTTGAAATCTGAATTTAACGACCCGACTAGTCATTTTGAGCGCTAGCATGTCGTGTGGCGGTTTGAGACCTTGAGTAGCTTCACTTCATGTATTATGACCTGCATGTGTAGTCAGATTAGATTTTTGGGAAGATAGGAGTTGGTTTAGAAAAATAATTCTCAATTCGAAAGCTTTAAGCTGAAAGAGTTGATCAAGGTTTGATTACCGAGTAAACGACTTCTTATCGGAATTTTGATATTTCCATTAGGTTCGGGTGATGATTTTGGACTTAGGCATATGACCGGATTTAGATTTGGAGGTCCATAGGTTGATTTGAAGCTTTTTGGCAAAAGTTGGAAAATTAAAGGTTTAGAAGGTTGATAGGTTTGATCGAGAGTTGACTTTGTTGATACCGGATCAAGATTATGATTCTGAGAATTGGTAAAGGTCTGTTGTGTCATTTGGGACTTGCATGCAAAATTTGAGGTCATTCCTAGTTGATTTGGTATGGTTCGTCATGAGTTTTAAAAGTTTAATAGTTTATTAGTTCATAAGGCTTGAATTGGTGTACGGTTCATGGTTTTGATGTTGTTTGATGTGATTTGAGGCCTCGAGTAGGTTCGTGTTATCTTTTGGAACTGCTTTGTGTGATTGGACGGGGTCCCCGGGGCCTCAGGTGTGTTTCAGATGTGTTTGGGTTGTGTCGCGCTCTTATTTGATGTTTCAGCATTGTCTCTTTGGGTATAAAGGGTTCTATATTTCGAAACAACCTTTGATTTGTGAGTAGATTGAACTACTATATCCGTATAATAATTATGTAGCCATAGCAACAAGAACCATTAAATTCTGAGGTCGTATGAGAGAGTTAAGCCCATTTTCGCGTGGGGAAATATTGTTGGTGTCTGGTGCGAACCTTTGTTCTTCACAAATGTGAGAGAGGTTCTGCGAACGCGAAGAAGGATTTCTCGGTTGACCGGTCAATGCAAAAAATTTCTCTTGGCGTACGCGAAGGTATGCCGCAAAGGCGAAGAACAAAAATTACCAGGACATTATTTTAAATGGGCAGACCGAGCATTTTAGTATTTTGAGCATATCTTGGGTTCTAGAGCTCTATTTGAGGTGATTTCCACGGCGTTGTTCTCGTCTCGACATGAGAGTAAATATCTAACCCTTATTTTGATGTTCTCCCATGATTATGTTTGTTGGTTTTCGTTCTTATCCGTGTTTGGATTGTAATAATTGGGGTTTTGAGCCCCAAAGTTCTGAAATGGTATATCGGTTAGTTGAGGTCAATTCGTGGACAAAATTGGATGATTTTCTGGATATATACTATATTAGTTATGGGTAATATTTATTTTCAATAATTTTTAGAATCCGGACGCGTGGACTCGGGTGGTTAACTTTGTTTACTTTTCGTGAGGAGTTGGGAATTTATTTTTAATTATTAAATTACGAGTGTTGGAGTATATTTTGATTGTTTTGAGCGTTGTTTGATTAGTTTCAGATCATTTGGCATCAGTTTAAGGTGTTAGAAAGGCATTGGAGCCGGTTATCAGATTTCGGAGCGAGTAATAAAATGAATAATTCAGATGATAGTTCATCATTGGCTTCCTAACGGCGACGTTGGGTGCCATCACGACCTATAGCAGGAATTGGATCGTGACAGCTTGGTATTAGAGCGCTAGGTTCACTTAGGTCTCACAAGTCATGAGCCAGTCTAGTAGAGTGTTGTGGGTCAGTACGGATACGTTTGTACTTATCTTTGAGAGGCTATGTGGCTGTTAGGAGAAGTTCTTTTCTTTATTCTTCATCGTGCATTTTGATTTCACTGAATCTTATGTCTTTATATCCTTCCTACTCATTCTTATACGATGTTGAGTGCATGTTATCAACTGGGCATTTGTGGAAAATTAGTGGTGCTGCAGATGTGGTGTAGGATGTTTTTCCTTGCATATTCGGGCGGACTATTATCGTCGCCTTCTGGAAGGGTGTTCTATCATTTCAGCCCATTGTTAGATTTGCCTATGGTTTCGAGGCTATCCATAATGTATTGTGATGTTCATGCATTGTTATCGCGTAATGCAGGTGTGAATGGTGAGGTGCTTATTTATGTGTTTTGGCAATTAATGTCCGAGGAGGGGGATTCTTTTGTTCATGGTTTAGAGATTTGGCATTTAATTCCAATGGAGGAGAGGCAATTAGACTATAAATGTTGAGGCTCTGGTTAATGGCGTAGCGTGATTAGATATTTTCGAACATGGTGGAATTCTTCTTTTTGATATGATGTCGTTGTCTTTGTTAGAACGCATTTAGGCTCGTCGATGTGATGGTTTCCGTCAATTTGCCTTCGGGGCAGGGTGTTGTGAAATGGTACCTAAGAAGCGGGTATTAGAGATGGCGGAGTGTGGGACCTTCAGGGTCGAATCAATCTTTCTAGTATTGATGGCTCTAGAAAGATGATCTTTATGGAGGCTTTGAGTTGGTAGCGATTCATTAGTTCGGATGCTACAGAGATGGATTAGGATTTGAGGTACTATTTTAGTAGCGAAGGATAAGGAAGGACATGGAGGGCTCTGTCTCGAGGTAGATGAGTTGTTAGCAGTTCAAGTAGGACCAACAGAGATCGAGTAGTTTTCTTAGGAAGTTTGAATGTGACGAGAAGAGTTTGCTTGGAACATAGAGGGATATGTAAGCTCGATTATTGTTTTGTGATGCAACATGACTTCGAGTTTTGGAACGTATTGTTGGACCTTCAATTGTTGCTAATGGGATGAAATGACTCTTGCAGCTGGCGGATGAGTGTGGACCTAGGAGAATCAACTGATTTTATAATTGACATGGTTATAACTATGCCGTTGGAGGATGTTGGTACGAGGTACACAGGTGGGCTATCTCTTATGAGAAGGTTTAGGGTTGCATGACTCCTGATGAAGTTCCTGTAAAGAGTTCTGCCTTCTATCCAATGGGATGCATGTACTGCGATATGAGCTTGGATCGCTTGAAGAAGATGGTAAGACTTTCAGAAGGTTGAATGTGCGATCGTGGCTGGTAATTCGGGATGCATTATGATCATTGCAACAAGAACTTATGAGAAATTTTGCCGAGCAACGGTGCAAGATCATGGTAATTGAGGAGGAAAATTCATTGTGGGTTCTGGATTTTATAATTGTGGCTTAAAACTAAGTGGGGGATCCGACCATCTATGATTGGGTCACGTGGTGATGTGCCTTTGCAGTTTGGGGTTATCGGTACGTTGGTGGATTAGTTATTACTAAGGTTAGGAGATTTTATGGATGTGATTTACAATGGAAAGTATTCATCCAGTTTCTTCATTGGAGTGCTCATGTGCTAACGGAGCACTAGTGGTTTGGTTAAATAATCGGGACTGGACTAGAGTGGGCAACTCTTAATAATGGTTCTAGCGGATTCGAGATTTTATGTGTGGTTGGGTTTTGCAGTAGAGTGTGAAGGGTATTTGGAGCATTTCTATGTTATCAACGGGTCTATGGTGCACGGCTAAAAAAATAGGAGAAACAATTTTAGATTCGCAGAAGATCTAATCAGCGTAGGTGTATCAGTTGGAGTTACTATAGACTGGATGAAGAGGGTATGAAATGGCTTATGGGTATTGAAACGATGGTGTCTCGTGGTTTGGGTCACTCGAGATGAGTGTTGATTGGGATCCGTCATGTGATTGAATAGAGGTATTGACTCTGAAGGCAAGTCAAGAAGAAATCGGAAGAAGTTGAGTCAGCCTAGTAGTGGTTTAGAACGGCGTGGTAAAGGAAATAATCGGTTCCTTTGGTGTGGTAAGGCACAGGTGTTTTGTGGTTGTACGTGCGAGCTTGACAGCCTTCGTAATTTGAATGATATGGAGGTATTTGATTGTGATGGTTTTGACTATGCGTAAATGGGTACCGGAAGGGTTATGACGGTTTATAACACGACTTGAGTTCTCTGTTTTTTGCAGCTGTGGGAAGTTGGTTGTGTGTCATGACTCTTCTTCTAAAATGAGTTAAGTGAACAGTTCTAGCTGATGAACTGTTTATTCTACTGGTGGTTCAGGAGTTATGATAAAATTTTTGTACTCTCGCATTCCAGCATGATAGGTGCAGTGAGCGGTATGGAACTGGAATTTGAGGACCAAAGTTGCGACCTAGTTTTGACAGGAATATCACAAGCTCGGAAGAGCTGGGTAGAGATTTCAGATGTTCAGAGAATGTTGGCATTATTTTTGTGTCGCTTGAGAATGGTGTTCCGTGGAAGAGGCATTGTGTATTGATTTATAGATTCTTGATTTGCATTACAGTAATAGTATGGTTAGTTGCCATGGATATGCAGATTTTGCTACCTGGTGCGGAATGTCGTGGGGGTGTATCCTGCGAGATGATTGAATAAGTGTGACGTGTCATCCATTTATGTGATAGAGATTGAAATCAGGTATGGAGATTCTAGTATTGTCGCTGATAGGAGAGTTTATCACTGAGAGGCACTCTATTTCTTTGGGTGCGGACTATGGAAATATGTTCCTGAATTGACGGTTGATCGTATGTATGATGGATAGGGTAATTCTGGTTCTTTGGGAGGTTATAGACCTATTTGGGGATGATCAGAATCGATTTGGAAGTCCGTGGGTAGGTCTAAATTGAATGTATATTCTATACCAGGTTAGATATGCTTATTCAGCATAGTATTGCTTATGGATGGGTCTCCGGGCATGGTGGAGGACATTCCTTCCTTCGGGTATTTCAGGTGCTACTCTTTATGTTATGTTGGTTGTGAGATGGCTTGATTATTCACATGTGTGTTGAGATCACGTGTAGCTTGTGATGTAATATGAGCGAGATGGATCTCGAGATGTAGGGTTGTTTATTATACCTTAGTCATGCTTAGCATTTTGCAGCGCGTAATTTGTCTCCCCAGGGTTGTGCTTATGCATTTGGCTTGCTTTTGGTTGATATTCGGGCATTTTGTGGATATGAGCATATTGGCTCGATGAGTATTTCCTTATTGATTATTATGTGTGCACACCGCAATAGCGAGAGGTTGAGTGCTTATAATTATTTGTTTTCTTCTCTGAGATAGGCTCATAGCATTAGTTTGGTTTTTTATTTGTTGCCAGGCCGGATAGTCTTGTATTCGGGTTCGTTATTCCTTATTGGTCATATTTGAGTTGTGGCTTGTTGGTGAATTGATGTTGTCGTATGAGATTTTATACAGTATTTGAGGTGGCTTACTGCCCGAGCAGCTTGTACTGGGTGAAACGAGGTTGTTGGACCCGGAATTAGTGCAATCAGATTTATATAATGTATATTAGAGGAAAAATGGTCACTAATCAGTTCAGAATGAGGCAATGGTTCTCAAGCGGAGACTCCATGAGTTATTGATTTGGTGAGTGGTTATGAGTTTTTACACATCTCTTTCATTGTTGTATTATTGCAAGGGTTGGAACAGGGCTTGTATGTATTATGAGGTATATTACAGGCATTAGACTCGTCAATTTGTAGCTATTGTAGTTAGAGGATGTTACTATGGGAAAATGAATTACGTGGTGCATTGTGTGATTATGGCATGGAGGTATATGATCATGTTTTGGTGTAGTTTGTTGATATTAATACGGTGCACGAATGCTGGAATCGGGCCTTGTAGAGAATTCTGGATGTTGGAATTTGGTTCTAAGGCTTGTGAGCTAAGGTAGCAGGAAGAATCTTCAGTTAGGGCTGAACTAATGTGCTCATATGGATTTTGGTGGCACATACAGGTGCACGAGGTGTTATGTGGTGATTTTGGGAAACTCTAGAACGGTTCTTGGCACGTTCAAGGACGAACATATGTTTAAATGGGGGAGAATGTAACGACCCGACAGTCATTTTGAACTTTAGCATGTTGTTCGGCGGTTTGAGACCTTGAGTATCATCACTTCATGTATTATGACTTGCACGTGTAGTCGGATTAGATTTTCTGGAAGATTAGAGTTAGTTTGGAAGAATAATTTTCAATTCGGAAGCTTTAAGTCAGAAGTGTTGACCAAGGTTTGACATTAGAGTAACCGACTTCTGATCGGAGTTTTGACGGTTTCGTTGGGTCCGGATGATAATTTTGGACTTAAGCGTATGAACGGATTTGGATTTGGAGGTCCATAGGTTGATCTGATGCTTTTTGGCAAAATTTAAAAGATTGAAGGTTTAGAAGGTGGATAGGTTTGATCGAGAGTTGAATTTGTTGATATCGGAACTGGATTATGAATCCGGGAATTGGTATAGGTCTGTTGTGTCGTTTGGGACTTGCATGCAAAATTTTGAGGTCATTCCGGGTTGATTTGGTATGGTTCAACATGAATTTTAAAAGTTTATTAGTTCATTAGGCTTGAATTGATGTGCGATTCAGGGTTGTGATATTGTATGGTGAGATTTGAGCTCTCGAGTAGGTTCGTGTTATGTTTTGGAACTGGTTTGTGTGATTGGACGGGGTCCCTGGGGCCTCGTATGTGTTTGGATTGTGTCGCGCTCTTATTTGATGTTTCAGCATCGATTCTTTGGGTATAAAGGGTATTATATTGAGAAAACGACCTTTGATTTATGATTAGATTGAACCATTAGATTCGTATCGTAATTACGGAGCCATAGCAACAAGGATCATCGAATACCGAGGTCGTATGAGAGAGTTATGCCCATTTACGTGCTGGGAATTATTGCTAGTTTCTAGGTGCGAACCTTTGTTCTTCGCAAACGCTAGAGAAGTTCCGCGAACGCGAAGAACGATTGCTGGGTTAACTGGTCAACGCAAAAATTTGCTCTTTGCGAACGCGAAGGTGTCCCATGAAGGCGAAAAGTAAAAATCACCTGACATTATTTTAAATGGACAGATCGAGCATTTTAGATTTGAGCATAGCTTGAGTTCTAGAGCTCCGTCTGAGATTATTTTCGCTATGATGTTCTCATCTCAACTAGGGAGTAAATATCTAACCTTTATTTTGATGTTTTCCCAAGATTATTTTTGTTGTTTATCATATTTATCCGTATTTGGATTGTAGGAATTGGGTTTTGAGCCCCAAAGATATGAAATTGTACATCTTTTATTTGACGGTTAATTCATGGATGAACTTTGATGATTTTCAGGATATATACTGTATTAGTTATGGGTAATATTTATTTTCAATAATTTTCGGATTCCCCAAGCGTGGGCCCGGGGGTTGACTTTGTTGACCTTTTGTGAGGAGTTGAGAATTTGTTTATAATTAACAAATTACGAGTATTGGAGTATATTTTGATTGGTTTGCATGTTGTTTGATTAGTTTGGGATCATCTGGCATCGGTTTGAGGTATTAGAAAGGCGTTAGAGCCGGTTATCGGATTTTAGAGCGAGGTAAGTCTCTTGTCTAACCTTGTGAGGTGAAAACTACCCCATAGGTATTAAATTGTTATGTGCTACTAGTTGTGAGTGCTACAAATGCATGAGGTGCCGAGAGTCCGTATGTAGCTAACAACAAGTTTCTGTCCAGGCAGACTTAGGACTTTATAATGCAATATTTGTATTATTTGAATTCAATTTGTTAGTTTAATTACTTGAATTTATAGTTGAAAATTGATTTGGGAATATCTTAAGCCGGGCTTCATTGCCTTGAGTTGTCTGGCGAGACATTTGATTGTTGGTAAAAGTCATGTTTACTTTATGCTCTTGTTCTTGTGTTGCAAACACGTGGCCAGTAACTCGATAAGTTTTTTCTCTTTTTGTGGATCGGGACGAACGCCTCGGAGTGTATTGAGTTGAATCTATGGTTTGCGCCGGTCTACCCTCGGTAGTGTACACACTATTCTGGATCGGGCTGTATGACCTCGGCATAACTCGTGTGCAATATCGTTAGGAGTCCGAATGTTCATGAGATTTCCCTTTAATTCAGACCTAGCATTTAAATGGTGTTCGTATCTGTTTGAGATAGCACTTGATATTTCATATCTTTTGAGATAGCATATGAGATTTGAAAAATTTATATTGTCACAATGTTGGATGATTTTTGCTAGTTACAGTTCTTACCTCATTATTGATGTTGTGTTTCTTATTCATTTATAATTTAATATATTGATATTAGACCACTAGTAAGTGTCGATATCGACCTATCGTCACTACTTCTCCGAGGTTAGGCTAGATACTTACTGGGTACACGTTGATTTACGTACTCATACTACACTTCTGCACTTATTGTGCAGGTATATTTCTGGTGGTCAATTGGGCGCAAAGTCGCAACTATTGAGGGGACTTTACGGTGAGCTGCATCCTATGTTACGACCCACAGCACGCGGAGTCTCCATCATATTCATTTATGTTATTTTGTCTATTTTATATTCCAGACAGATGTTGTATTAGTGTTGTACTTCCTGGTAGATGCTCATGTACTTGTGACACCAGGTTTTGGGATATTCTGCTAGATGTTTATGGATTTGTATAATATTGTCACCTTTTATTTTTATATCTTACTATTAATGTATGTACGCATGATTTTCTATGCATAAATTTTATTATTTAACAAAATCAAATGATTTCAAAAGTAATAAAATGAATAATTCAGATGATAGTTCACCGTTGGCATGCCTAACGGCGACGTTGGACGCCATCACGACCAATAGCGGGCATTGGGTCATAACACTAAATCTCAATTTTAAAAGATCCCCAATTTCTACCCAAATCCCTAATTTCTACCATTGAATCCAAGATTTGATGTTGAAAACACATGAAAAATAATGAGTAATTGAAAAGATATGGATTAAAGTTACCTACCAATGATTTTGGGAAGAACATTCTCTTGGAAAATCTCCTCTAGAGTGTTTAGGGTTGAGAAATAGTGTAAAATGAGCTAACTCCTAATTTTTCCCTCTTTTACCAAGCTGTAGATGTTGCATTTGCGAATTCTGGTTCGCAATTGCGAACTATGCAAATGCGAGACAAGGGTTGCAAATGTGAACCCTGTCACAGAGCTCCAAAAGTTGCAATCGTGACAAAAAGATTGCAAATGCGATGTCACGACCCCAATTTCCCTCCCTATGATGTCGTGAAAAAACCTAGTCTCTAAGATTAGGTAAGCCTAACAATTATGCAGAATAATTGAGTATAAAGCTGAAACTCAAACCTCATTAGCTGAAATAAAAAATTGCAATTCAAAATAGTTACAACTCTCAAAACCCGGTAGAAATAACTCACAAGCTCTAAAGAGAAATACAAAATATCTTTATACATCAGAGTCTAAAGAGAATAAGGAAGACAACATAATATGGATAGAGGGGGACTTTGAGATCCGCGGATGCTGCCAGATATACCTTGAAGTCTCCTTACACGGGCTAGCTCACTGATATCTAGTCTGTTAGAGGTAAACAATAGGGGCACTCCCGAGGTATCGCCTCGTAGTCCCCGAAAGGAAATATCTCATAACAACATGGCAGAAACCTCGTGCAAACAATGATAATCGCACGGCAAAAACCTCGTGCCATAATAACACTCCTCACAGCAGAAACCTCATGCCATAATAACACTCCGCACGTCAGAAAACTCGTGCCACAATAACACTCTACACGTTAGAAACCTCGTGCCTCAATTACACTCAGCACGGCAGAAACCTCATGCCACAACCAAACAGTCATCTCAACCAAAAATCACGAAAACAACATATAACAATTGGAAAAATGAAATTACAGCAAGGAATCCTACAGTTAAAGAATGAATACGAAATTAAGAAAACAGGTAATTCAACTAAGCATGTTGCACAAATTTCAAGTAATAGATAAGACATATAGACATGTGACATTAGGCTAAACATGATGACTACACGTGCTAGAGTAACTCAATTAAGGGAATAAAAAGGAATGATTTAGCAAAAATCAGATTTTCGACATGTAGCCCGAGTACATACTCGTCACCTTGCGTACACGGCCTTCACGTATTGCAAATACCATAACAGTACCAACTCCTAAGGGGAATTTTCATTACAGAAGGATAGACAAGTCACTTACATCAAACCTCGCTCAATTAATCAATAAAAAGGCCTTTCCCTTGATTTTCCAACTCCGATCGGCTCGAATCTAGCCAAAACAATTACATACTATAAATATAACTATAAGAGACTAATTTAAATAATGAAACTACGACCTTAGCAAAGAATTGAAAAATCACCCAGAAAAGTCGACCCTGGCCCACGTCTTGGAACCCGAACAAAATTATAAAATCCCAACATCCATTCGATATCGAGTTCAACCATACACGACTTACTCAAATCCGACCTCAAATTGCCTTTCAAATTCCCAAATTTTAGCCTAAGAAGTATTCCCAATTTTTCTCCAAATTTCCAACTAAAAACACTAATTAAATGAAGAAAATAACAATAGATTCGTGGGAATTAATCAAAAATGAGTAAAGAATCCTTAACCCACTGATTTCCTAGCAAAACCGTCGAAACATCGCCATAAACCAAGCTCTGTAAGTCAAAAAATTGATAATGAAATCAAACCCTTGAACTTAGCTTTTTTCTACCCAGCGATTCAGCATCTACGAACCCACAACCACATCCATGGCTCCGCAGTTGTGGAATTTCCATCGCAGGTGCGGACTTTACTTAAGTCCCCTGGGTCCGCTTCTGCGAAAATAGGGATGCACCTGCGCGTGCGCACCTGCGGCAAACATATTGCACCTGCGACCCAATGGCTCTTGCGCATCTTCCCACCGCAGAAGCGAAGCCGCTTCTTCGGAAACTGTTCCGCACCTGTACGTCCTGCCTGGACTGCTGATTTCTGCTTCTGCACTCCATTGCTCGCACATGCGAATCCGCACCTGCGGCCAATCCGTCCACAGGTGCGACGACACCAGAACTGTGAGCTTTAGCATTTTCACCAGTCCAAAATTTGTTTCAGATTCAATCCGAATCAGACCCGGGGCCGTCAGGGCCCTATCCGAATATACCAACAAGCCCCAAAATATCATGCGAACTTAGTCGAGCCTTCAAATCACATCAAACAACGCTAAAAACACGAATTGCACATCGATTTAAGCCTAATGAACCTTAGAACTTCTAACTTTTACATCCGATGCCAAAACCTATCAAATCAAGTCCCATTGACCTTAAATTTTGCACACAAGTCACAATTGACATTACGGATCAACTCCAACTTTCGAAATCGGAATCCGACCCTAATATCAAAAAGTCCACTCCTGGTAAAACATTCCAAAAATCATCTAACTTCCTAACTTTCGTGACCTACGGACCTCGAAATCAATATCCGGACACGATCCTAAGACCAAAATACACTATGGAGCTATTAGAACTTTCAAAACTCCATTCTGGAGTAGTCTTCACACAGAGCAAACTACGGTCGACTGCTACGACTTATACTTCCATTTTTAGGGACTATGTGTCCCATTTCCACTCCGAAACTCTGCCGAACCTGACACCAAGCACCCCGGCAAGTCACGTAACCGTAGAATGAGATAGAGGGAGCAATAAATAAGGGATATAGGCTAATACTCTCTAAACAACCGGTCGGGTCGTCATATCATCTCCCTCTTAAAACAAATGTTCATCCTCGAACGAGTATAGAGACATCCTCGAAGTGGTTAAAAGATGAGGATAACGGCTGTGCATCACATGCTAGGTCTCCCACGTCACCTCCTCGACTGGATGACCCCTCCATTGAACCTTCACTGAAGCAATGTTCTTTAACCTCAACTTTCGAATCTGCCTGTCAAAAATGGCCACCGGCTCCTCAACATAAGATAGGTTCTTGTCCAACTGGACTGAGCTGAAGTCTAACACATGAGATAGATCGCCGTGATACTTCCGGAGCATGGAAACATGGGACACTAGATGAACTGCAGAGAGACTAGGTGGTAGTGCAAGTTTTTAAGCCACCTCTCCAACCCTCTCAAGAATCTCAAAAGGCCCGATATATCTAGGGCTCAACTTTCACTTCTTTCTGAACCTCATAACACCCTTCATAGGCGAAACTCGGAGCAAGACCTGCTCCCTGGATTGGGTCTTCCGATCCGCATAACTCTTCTTCCTGGATTGGGCTGTACGAAGTCGATCCTAAATCAATTTATCCTTTTCCAAAGCATCCCGAACCAAGTTTGTAGCTAATAGCTTAGCCTCGCCTGGCTTGAACCAACCCACTGGAGATCGGCATCGGCTACCATACAAAGCCTCATACGGGGCCATCTGAAAGCTCCACTGATAACTGTTGTTGTAGGAAAACTCCGCAAGTGGCAATAACTGATACCAAGAACCCCAAAAATCCATCACACATGCACGAAGCATATCCTCCAATATCTTAATAGTGCACCCGGACTGTCCGTCCATCTGAGGGTGACATGATGTACTCAACTCTACCTAAGAAACTATCTCATGTTGTACGACTCTCCAGAACAGCGATGTAAACTGCGTACCCCGGTCAGCGATGATAGATACCAGCACGCCATGAAGCCTGCCAATCTCACGAATGTAAACCTCAGCCAGCTGCTCCGAAGAGTAAGTAGTAACCAAAGGAATGAAATGAGATAACTTGGTCAATCTATACACAATCACCCAAATTGCATCAAACTTCCTCTGATTCCGTGGGAGCTCAACAATGAAATCCATAGTGATCCGCTCCTATTTTCACTCCGGAATCTCTAGATTTTGAAGCAATCCACTTGGCCGCTGATGCTCATACTTCACCTGCTGACAATTTATGCACCGAGCTATATACTCCACTATGTCCTTCTTCATTCTCCTCCACCAATAATGCTGCTTCAGGTCCTGATACATCTTCGCGACACTTGTGTGAATGGAGTACCTTGAACTGTGAGCCTCCTAGAGAATCAACTCACGCAAACCACCTATATTTGTGAACATATAGCCTACCCGACATTCGTAATACACCGTCATCTCCAATAGTGACCTCCTTGGGATCACCGTGCTGATCCGTGTCGGTACGGACAAGCAGATAAGGGTCATCATACTGACGCTCACTAATACTATCATAAAGAGAAGACCGAGAAACCACACAAGCCAAAACTCGACTCGGGTCGAAAACATCCAATCTAACAAACTGGCTGGCCAAAGCCTGAGCATCCAAGGCTAAAGGCCTCTCTGCTACTAGTAGATATGCTAAGATGCCCAAACTCTCCGCCTTGCGGCTCAAGGCGTCGACCACCACATTAGCCTTCCCGGGTTGATATAGAATGGTGATATCATACTCCTTAAGCAACTCCAACCACCTCCGCTGCCGCAAGTTAAGATCCTTCTGTTTAAACAGATGTTGTGGATTCCGGTGATCAGTGTAGACCTTACAAATGACACCATACAAATAATGCCACCAGATCTTCAAGGCATGAACATAGCAATTAACTCGAGGTCGTGGACACAATAGTTCTTCCCATGCACCTTTCGCTATCTAGACACGTAGGAAATCACCGTACCATCCTCCATCAATACCGCGTTGAGACCAATGCGTGACACATCACAATACACCGTATAAGATCCTGAACCAGTAGGCAATACCAATACTGGGGCTGTAGTCAAAGCAGTCTTGAGCTTTTGAAAGCTCTCCTCACACTTCTCGGTCCACCTGAACGGAGCACCTTTATGGGTCAATATAGTCATAGGTGTTGCAATAGACAAGAAACCCTCTAAAAATCGATGGTAATACCCCGCCAAGCCAAGAAAGCTCCAGATCTCCGTAGCTGAGGATGGTCTAGGCCAACTCTGCACTGCCTCAATCTTCTTCGATCTACCTTGATCCCCTCACTCGAAACTACAAGACCCAAAAGTGCCACTAAATCTAGCCAGAATTCACGCTTTGAAATTTTTTATATAACTTCTTTTCTCTCAAGGTCTAAAGCATAGTCTTCATGTGCTGCTCATGATCCTCCCAGCTTCGGGAGTACACCAAAATGTCGTCAATAAACATAATGATGAACGAGTCAAGATAGGGCTGAAATACATTGTTCATCAAGTGCATAAATTTTGTTGGGACGTTAGTTAGCCCAAAAGGCATCACAAGGAACTCGTAATGACATACCGAGTCCTGAAAGCAATCTTCGGGATATCTAGCTCCCGAATCTTCAACTAATGATAACCTAAACGCAAGCCGATCTTAGAGTAAACTCTGCACCCTAAGGCTGATCAAATAGGTCATCTATTCATGGCAATGGATACCTATTTTTCATTGTAACCTTGTTCAGCTGGCGATAATCAATACACATCCGCATAGAACCATTCTTCTTCCTTAGAAACAAGACAGGAGCACCCCAAGGCGACACACTGGGCCGAATGAATCCCTTATCAAACAACACTTGAAACTCTTCCTTTAACTCTTTCAACTCTTCTGGGGCCATACGATAGGGTGGACTAGAAATGGGATGAGAGTTCGGTAACAAATCAATACCAAAATCGATATCTCTGTCAGGCGGCATGCCTGGAAGATCCGCCAAAAATACGTCTGGATAATCCCTCACTACTGGAACTGACTCGACGATAGGAGTATCAACACTAAAATCCCTCACATATGCCAGATACGCATTACACCCCTTCTCAACCATCCGTTGAGCCTTGACAACTGAAACAACCCTACTAGGAACATAATCTAAAGTACCTCTTCACTCTGGCCGCGGTATACCTTGCATAGCTAACGTCACCGTCTTGGCGTGACAATCAAGGATAGCGTGATTGGGCGATAACCAGTCCATGCCCAAAACCATCGAAACATCGCCAGAAATCGAGATCTCTAGGTCAAAAAATGGATAATGAAATCAAACCCTCGAGCTTAGCCCTTTTTTGCCCAGTGATTCAACATCGACGAACCCACAGCCGCATCTGCGGCTTCGCACTTGCAAAATTTCCATTGCGGGTGCGGACTTCACTTAAGTCACCGGGTCCTCTTCTGTGAGAATAGGGACACACCTGCGTGTGCGCGCCTGCGGCAAAATGTGTCGCACCAGCTTCCCGACCGTACAAGCGAAGCCATTTCTAAGGAAATTTTTCCGAACCTACGAGTCCTGCCCGGACTGCTCATTTATGTTTCTGCGCTCCATTACTCACACATGTGAGTCCGCACCTGCGGCCAATCCCTCCGCAGATGCGATGACACTAGAACTGGGAGCTTCATCATTTCACAAGTCCAAAATTTGTTTCAGATACAATCCGTATTACACCCGGGGCCCCCGCGGCCCTCGAGGCCCTGTCCGAATATACCAACAAGCCCCAAAAAATCATGCAAACTTGGTCAAGCCTTCAAATCACATCAAACAACCCTAAAAACACGAATTGTGCATCGATTTAAGCCTAATGAACCTTAGAACTTCTAACTTCTTCATCCGATGTCGAAACCTATAAAATCAAGTCCGATTGACCTTAAATTTTGCACACAATTCACAATTGACATTACGACCTAATACAACTTTCAGAATCAGAATCAGAATTCGACCCTAATATCAAAAAGTCCACTCCCGGTAAAACATTTAAAAAATCATCCAACTTTCCAAATTTTGCCAATTAACGCCGAAGTGACCTATGGACCTCCAAATCAACATCCAGACACGCTCCTAAGACCAAAATCACACTATGGAGCTATTGGAAACATCAAAACTCCATTCTGGAGTCGTAATACATATCAAACTACGGTCTCCTCCTACGACTTAAACTAATATATTTAGGGACTATGTGTCCCGTTTCCACTCCGAAACTCTCCTGAACCAAACACTAAGCACCACAGTAAGTCATGTAACCTCATAATGAGATAGATGGAGAATAAATAAGGGATCAGGGCTAATACTCACTAAACAGCTGGCCAAGGTCGTTACATCGTCCCCCTCTTAAAACAAACATTCGTCCTCAAATGAGTATAGAGACATACTCGAAGTGGTGAAAAGATGAGGATAACGGTTGCGCATATCATGCTTGGTCTCCCATGTCACCTCCTCGACTGGATGACCCTCCATTGAACCTTCACTGAAGCGATGTTCTTTGACCTCAACTTTTGAACCTGCATATCCAATATGGCCACCGGCTCCTCAACATAAGTTAGGTCCTTGTCCAACTGGACTGAGCTGAAGTCTAAAACATGAGACAGATCGCCGTGATACTTCTGGCGCATGGAGACATGGAACACTAGATGAACTGCAGAGAGACTAGGTGATAGTGCAAGTTTGTAAGCCACCTCTCCAACCCTCTCAAGAATCTCAAAAGGCCCGATATATCTAGGGCTCAACTTGCCCTTCTCTTTGAACCTCATAACACCCTTCATTGGCGAAGCACGGAGCAAGACCCGCTCCCCAACCATGAATCAATGTTGCGAACCTTCCGATCCGCATAACTCTTCTGCCTGGATTGGGCTCGACGAATTTATCCTTTTCCGAAGCGTCCAGAACCAGGTCTGTACCCAATAGCTTAGCCTCACCTAGCTTGACCCAACCTACTGGAGACCGGCACTACCTACCATACATAGCTTCATACGAGACCATCTGAATGCTCGACTGATAACTGCTGTTGTAGGCAAACTCCGCAAGTGGCAAGAACTGATACCAAGAGCCCCTAAAATCTATCTCACACGCAGGACGCATATCCTCCAATATGTTAATAGTGCGCTTGGATTGTCCGTCTGTCTGAGGGTGAAATGATGTACTCAACTACACCTGAGTACCCAACTCATGTTGTACGACTCTCTAGAACAGAGATGTAAAATGCGTACCCCGGTCAGAGATGATAGATACCGGCACGCCATGAAGTCTGACAATCTCACGGATGTAAATTCTGATCCAGCTGCTCCAAAGAGTACGTAGTAACCACGGGAATGAAATGAGCTGACTTGGTCAATCTCTCTATAATCACCCAAACTACACCGAACTTCCTCTGAGTCCGTGGGAGCCCAACAACGAAATCCAGAGTGATCCGCTCCTATTTCCACTCCCGAATCTCTAGCTTCTGAAGCAATCCACATGGTCGTTGATGCTCATACTTCACCTGCTGACAATTTAGGCACTGGGCTACATACTCCACTATGTCCTTCTTCTTTCTCCTCCACCAATAATGCTGCCCTAGGTCCTGATACATCTTCGTGGCACCTGTGTGATTGGAGTACCGCGAACTGTGAGCCTCCTGGAGAATATACACACGCAAACCATCTACATTGGGAACATATAGCCTATCCTGCATCCGTAATACACTATCTTCTCCAATAATGACCTCTTTTGCATCACCGTGCTGAACCATATCCTTATGAACAAGTAGATAGGGGTCATCATACTAACGCTTTCTAATACGATCATAAAGAGAAGACTGAGAAATCACACAAGCCAAAACTCGACCACAGTCGGAAACATCCAATCTAACAAAATGGCTGTCCAAGGCCTGAAAATCCAAGGCAAAAGGCCTCTTTACTACTCGTAGATACGCTAAGTTGCCCAAACTCTCCGCCTTGCGGCTCAAGGCATCGACCACTAAATTGGATTTCCGAGGATGATATAGAATGGGGATTTCATAGTCCTTAAGCAACTCCAACCACCCCCGCTGCCACAAGTTAAGATCATTCTGTTTAAACAGATGTTGTGGACTCCAGTAAGAGGAGTAGGCCTCACAATGGACACCATACAAATAGTGCCGCCAGATCCGCTCGATCTTCAAGGTGCATGACATAGCTACTAACTCGAGGTTGTGGACAAGATAGTTCTTCTCATGCACCTTTCGTTGTCTAGACGCGTAGGAAATCACCCTACGTCCTGCATCAACACCGGCCGAGACCAACGCGTGACGCATTACAATACAGCGTATAGGATCCCAAACTAGTAGGCAATACCAACACTGGGGCTGTAGTCAAAGCAGTCTTGAGCTTTTGAAAGCTCTCCTCACACTCTTCGGTCCACCTGAATGGAGCACCCTTATGGGTCAATCTAGTCATAGGTATTGCAATAGACAAGAAACCCTCTACAAATCGACGATAATACCCTGCCAAGCCAAAAAAGCTCCAGATCTCCGTAGCTGAGGATGGTCTAGGCCAACTCTGCACTGCCTCAATCTTCTTCGGATCTACTTGGATCCTCTCACTCGCAAATACACCAAAAAATGCCACTGAATCTAGCCAGAATTCACACTTCGAAAATTTTGCATATAACTTATTTTCTCTCAAGGTCTGAAGCACAGTCTTCAGGTGCTACTCATGATTCTCCCGGCTCTAGGAGTACACCAGAATGTTGCCAATAAACACAATGATGAACGAGTCAAGATAGGGCTGAAATACACTGTTCATCAGGTGCCTGAATGTTGCTGGAATGTTGGTCAGCCTAAAAGCCATCACAAGGAACTCATAATGACTATACCGAGTACTGAAAGCAGTTCTCAGGATATCTCGCTCCCGAATCTCCAACTGATGATAGCCTGAATGCAAGTCAATCTTAGAGAACACTCTTCACCCTAAGGCTGATCAAATAGGTCATCTATTCGTGGCAATGGATACCTATTTTTCATTGTAACCTTGTTCACCTGGCGATAATCAATACACATCCGCATAGAACCATTCTTCTTCCTTAGAAACAAGACAGGAGCACCCCAAGGCGACACACTGGGCCGAATGAATCCCTTATCAAACAACACTTGAAACTGTTCCTTTAACTCTTTCAACTCTTCTGGGGCCATACAATAGGGTGGAATAGAAATGGGTTGAGTGCTCGGTAACAAATCAATACCAAAGTCAACGGTAGGAGTATCAACACTAACATCTCTCACATATTCCAGATACGCATCACACCCCTTCTCAACCATCTGCTGAGCCTTGAGCAATGAAACAACGCTTCTAGGAACATAATCTAAAGTACATCTCCACTCTAGTCGCGGTATACCTGGCAGAGCCAACGTCACCGTCTTGGCGTGACAATCAAGGATAGCGTGATAGGGCGTAAACTAGTCCATGCCCAAAATAACATCGAAATTCACCATACTATGCAACAATAACTCGGCTCTAGTCTCAAAACCACTAAGAACAAATAAACATGTCCGATACACATGGTCCACAACAATAGAATCTTCCACGAGTGTAGACACATAGACAAGAGAACTCAAAGAATCATGGGATACACCCAAATACGGAGGAAAATAAGATGACACATAGGAATAATTGGAGCCTGGATCAAATAAGACTGATGCATCTCTATGACAGACCGAAACAATACCTATGATGATAGAGTCAGATGCAACTGTCTTCGTCCTAGCAGGAAGGTTATAGTATCTGGCTTGGCCTCCCCCTCTACGGCGACCTCTACCCGTCCGACCTCCACCTATTGCTCGCTAAGCAGGTAGAGTGGAAGATGGTGCTGTAATCATAGCTTGAGGACCCGGTGGAGCACGCGGTGCCTGAGTGGCCTGTGGAGGTGCACCCCTCCGGAGTCTGGGGAAATCCCTCACCATATGACGAGTGTCACCACACTAAAAATAAGCTCTCAGAGGACGTGGATGTTGCGACTGGCTCGGGCCTGATCGGCTGGACTGACCACTGAAAGCACCCTGTGCAGGAGGTGCACTAAACAATGGCGGCGCATGGTAAGAACCTAGGGCCTAGGAGTGGATAGAGTATTGCTGGCAGCTGGAAGTGCTGAATGAACAGGGCAACCCACATAGCCCCTACCCTGATGAGCTGCAGCTGGGGCACGAGTACCACTATATGTGCCAGACTCTCGAGACCTCTTGGCCTCCCTCCCCTCTCTCTCCCTAGCCAACATGCCCTCCAATCTCCTAACGATCCCCACCACCTGCTGTATTTGATGTCCATCTCCAACGCTTGAACCATGCTAAATATGATACTAGGGTTGAGCCCCTCAATAAATTGACGAACACTGCTCCCGAGCGGTAGCAACCAAGGCTAGTGCATGCCTGGCCAAATCACTAAACCAGATTGCATACACTGACACGGTCATAAAACCCTGGCGCCCTGCTCAAACTCTGTGCGCCAGGCATCTCTGAGACTCTGGGGGACATACTTCCTCAAGAATATGTCTGAGAACGGAGTCCAAGTGAGAGAAGTTGCCTCGGCGGGACTACCCAACTCGTACATTTTTCACCACTGATAGGCTTCTCCTATAAGCTGGAACGAAGTGAAAAAAACCCCCACTAAACTCTGTAACACCCATAGTATGGAAGATACAGTGGAACTCCTCAAGGAAACCTTGGGCATCCTCTGACGCCAAGCCACTAAAAGTAGTAGGGTGGTACTTCTTGTACCTCTTGAGCCCGAGCTGCTCCTTCTCAGAAACTGTTGCCCTAACCTCAGGCTGAACTAAGGCTACCGGCTGATTTGGTATGACCTCTGGAACCTAATCGACCTGGACTCGCTGCTCTGAGGTATAGGCGCGGGTGTTTGTGCTTCTCCCCCGCCCTGAGATGTGGCAGTAGCAAGTGGTATAAACCCTGCCTGAGCCAAAGTGTTGAACAATCTCAGAAGCTAGGCGAGAGTCTCCTGGAAGGCTGGTGCAGTAAAGGCGTCTCAAGTGCCTGCCCTCCAACTGGAGTTATTGGTGGCTCCTCATTAGCAGCTCGTGCAGGTGCTCTGGCAGCACCGCGTGGACGTCCTCGGCCTCTACCCCGGCCCTGGTCTCTCGTGGTTCTAGCAGGGGGCCCGGGTGTCTGGTCATCTGACCTAGTTGTACGTGTCCTCACCATCTGTGGGAGAATGGAAAGACAAAAATTTAGAATTCGAAGTTAAAATTTTGCACGATAAGAAATCAAAGAAGTGAAGCTTTTCCTAACAGTTCCATAGCCTCGCGAAAATTAGCACAGATGTCTCCGTACCGATCCGCGCGACTCTACTAAACCTGCTTGTGACTTATAAAACCTATGAACCTAGTGCTTTGATACGAACTTGTCACGATCCCAATTTCCCTTCGTAGGATGTCGTGACGGCACCGAGTCTCTAAGACTAGGTAATCCTAACAATTATGCGGAATAACTAAGTATAATACTGAAACTCAAACCTCATCATCTGAAATAAATAAAAATTGTGATTTAATATAGTTACAACTCCCAAAACCCAATAGAAATAAGTCACGAGCTCTAAAGAAAAATGCTAAATATCTCTAAACATCAGAGTCTAAAGAGAATAAGGAAGACAACATAATAAGGATAGAGGGGGACTCCGAGGTCTGCGGACGTTTGCAGATATACCTTGAAGCTTCCGCACACGGGCTAGCGCACTTATATCTGGTTTGGTAGGAAGAACCTGGATCTGCGCAAAAAGATGTGCAAAAGAGTAGTTTGAGTACACCACAATGGTACCCAGTAAGTGCCAAGCTTTACCTCGTTAGGGTAGTGGCGAGGCCGGTCAGGGCCCTACTGGAAATAATGGGGAAAAAAAAACAAGGCAGAAGATATAATGATGTAATGAAATGACAGAGATGTGTAACAATAGAAATTCACGGAAGATAACAACCCGAAATCAAAGAGGACGATTACAACATGTAAGGAAGCACAAGCTGACAAGTTAAGATACTACAACAGCAACAACAACAATGCAGCAAATAGAGGTAAACAACAGGGGCACTCCCGAGCTACCGCCTCGTATTCCCAAAAGTAAATAACTCACAACAGCACGGCAGGAACCTAATGCAAACAATGATAATCACACGGCAGAAACCTCGTGCCATAATATCACTCAGCACAGTAGAAACCTCGTGCCACAACCAAACAATCATCTCAACAAAAAATCACGAAAACTACACATAACAATTGGAACAATCAAATTACAGCAAGGAATCCTACAGTTAAAGAATGAATATGAAATAAATAAAACAGGTAATTCAACTAAGCATGTTGTAGAAATTGCAAGTAAGAGATAAGACATGTAGACATGTGACATTAGACTAAACATGATGACTACACGTGCTAGAGTAACTCAATTAAGGGAATAAAAAGGAACTATTTAGCAAAAACTGGATTTTCAACATTTAGCCCGAGTACACACTCGTCACCTTACGTACACGGCCTTCACGTATTTCAAATACCATAGCAATACCAACTCCTAAGGGGAATTTCTACCACACAAGGTTAGACAAGTCACTTACATCAAACCTCGATCAATTAATCAATAAGAAGGCCTCTCCCTCAATTTTCAAACTCCGATCGAATCGAATCTAGCCAAAACAATTACATACTATAAATATAGCTATAAGAAACTAATTTAAATAATTAAACTACGACTTTAGCAAAGAATTAAAAAATCGCCCCAAAAGGTCGACCCAGGCCCGCGTCTCGGAACCCGAACAAAATTATAAAATCCAAACACTCATTCGATATCGAGTCCAACCGTACAAGACTTACTCAAATTCGACCTCAAATCACCTTCCAAATCACCAAATTTTAGCCTAAGAAGGTTTCCAAATTTCCAACTGGAAAAACAAATTAAATGAAGAAAATAAAAATAGATTCGTGAGAATTAATCAAAAATGAGTTAAGAATCCTTACTCAACTGATTTCCTTGCAAAACCTTCAAAACATCGGCACAAATCGAGCTCTCTAGGTCAAAAAATGGATAATGAAATAAAACCCTCGAGCTTAGCCCTTTTTTGCCCAGCGATTCAACATCGACGAACCCACAACCGCATCTGCGGCTCCACACTTGCAAAATTTCCATCGCAGGTGCGGACTTCACTTAAGTCCCATGGGTCCGCTTCTGCGAGAATAGGGACGCACCTGCGCGTGCGCGCCTGCGGCAAGACATATCGCACCTGCTTCCCCATTGTATATGCGAAGCCGCTTCTGCAGAAATTGTTCTGCACCTATGAGTCTTGCCCAGACTGTTCATTTCTGCTTCAGCGCTCCATTGCTCACACATGCGAGTCCGCACCTGCGGCCAATCCCTCGGTAGGTGCGATGACACCAAAACTGGGAGCTTCAGCATTTTCACAAGTCCAAAATTTGTTTCAGATTCAATCCGTATCACACCCCGGGCCCTCGAGGCCCTATCCAAATATACCAAAAAGCCCCAAAAAATCATGCGAACTTAGTCGAGCCTTCAAATCACATCAAACAACACTAAAACATGAATTGCGCATCGATTTAAGCCTAATGAACCTTAGAACTTCTAACTTCTACATCCGATGCCGAAACCTATATAATCAAGTCCGATTGACCTCAAATTTTGCACACAAGTCATAATTGACATTACGACCTAATCCAACTTTCGTAATCGGAATCCAACCCCAATATCAAAAAGTCCACTCCCGGTAAAACCTTTCAAAAATTATCCAACTTCCCAACTTTCGCCAATTAACGCCGAAGTGGCCTACGGAGCTCCTCCCAACATCCAGACACGCTCCTAAGACCAAAATCACACTAAGGAGCTATTAGAACAATCAAAACACCATTCCGGAGTCACAACACATATCAAACTACGGGTGACCTCCTGCGACATAAACTTATATTTTTAGGGACTATGTGTCCATTTCCACTCCGAAACTCTCCTGAAGACAAACTACGGCCAGGTCGTTACATTGTCCCCCTCTTAAGACAAAAATTCATCCTCGAACGAGCATAAGACATACCTGAAGTGGTGAAAAGATGAGGATAACTGCTGCGTATATCATGCTTGGTCTCCCACGTCACCTCCTCGACTGGATGACGCCTCCATTGAACCTTCACTGAAGCGATGTTCTTCGACCACAACTTTTGAACCTGCCTATCCAAAATGGCTACCGGCTCCTCAACATAAGATAGGTTCTTGTCCAACTGGACTGAGCTGAAGTCTAACACGTGAGATGGATCGCCGTGATACTTCCAGAGCATGGAAACATGGAACACTAGATGAACTGCAGAGAGACTAGGTGGTAGTGCAAGTTTTTAAGCCACCTCTCCAACCCTCTCAAGAATCTCAAAAGGCCGGATATATCTAGGGCTCAACTTTCACTTCTTTCTGAACCTCATAACACCCTTCATAGGCGAAACTCGGAGCAAGACCTGCTCCCCGACCATGAATGCAACGTCATAAACCTTCCGATCTGCATAACTCTTCTGCCAGGAATGGGCTGTACGAAGTCAATCCTGAATCAATTTATCCTTTTCCGCAACATCCTAAACTAGTTCTGTACCCAATAGCTTAGCCTCGCCTGGCTCGAACCAACCCACTTGAGACTGGTACCGCCTACCATACAAAGCTTCATATGAGGCCATCTGAATTCTCGACTGATAACTGTTGTTGTAGGCAAACTTCGCAAGTGGCAAGAACTGATACCAAGAACCTATAAAATCCATCACACGCACACAAAGCATATCCTGCAATATCTCAATAGTGCGCTCGGTCTGTTCGTCCGTCTGAGGGTTAAATGTTGTACTCAACTCCACCCGAGTACCCAACTCATGTTGTACGGCTCTCTAGAATAGCAATATAAACTGCGTACCCTGGTCAGAGATAATAGATATTGGCACGTCATGAAGCCTGATAATCTCGCGAATGTAAACCTGATCCAGTTGCTCTGAAGAGTAAGTAGTAACCGCTCTGAAGAGTAAGTAGTAACCGTGGGAGCCCAACAACGAAATCCATAGTAATCCGCTCCTATTTCCACTCCGAAATATCTTGCTTCTGAAGCAATCTACTAGGCCGCTGATGCTCAGACTTCACCCGTTGACAATTTAGGCACCGAGCTACATACTCCACTATGTCATTCTTCATTCTCCTCCACCAATAATGCTGCCCCAGTTCCTGATACATCTTCGCGGCACATGTGTGGATAGAGTACCGCGAACTATGAGCTTCCTAGAGAATCAACTCATGCAAACCATCTACATTGGGCACATATAGCCTGCCCTGCATCCGTAATACACCGTCTTCTCCAATAGTGATGTCCTTTGCATCACCGTGCTGAACCATATCCTTAAGGACAAGCAGATAGGGGTCATCATATTGACGCTCTCTAATACAATCATAAAGAGAAGACTAAGAAACCACACAAGCCAAAACTCGACTCGGGTCGGAAACATTCTATCTAACAAATTGGCTAGCCAAGGCCTGAACATCCAAGGCTAAAGGCCTCTCTGCTACTAGTAGTTATACTAAGTTGCCCAAACTCTCCGCCTTGCAGCGAAAGGCATTGGCTACTACATTGGCTTTCCGAGGATGATATAGAATGGTGATATCATAGTCCTTATGCAACTCCAACCACCTCCGCTGCCGCAAGTTAAGATCGTTCTATTTAAACAGATGTTGTGGACTCTAGTGATCGGTGTAGACCTCACAAAGGACACCATAGAGATAGTGCCGCCAGATCATCAAGGCATGAACGTAGCTACTAACTCGAGGTCGTGGATAGGATAGTTCTTCTCATGCACCTTTCGTTGTCTAGACGCATAGGAAATCAGCCCACCATGATACATCAACACTGCACCGAGACCAATGTGTGACGTATCACAATACACCGTATAGGATCCCGAACTAGTAGGCAATACCAACACTGGGGTTGTAGACAAAGCAGTCTTGAGCTTTTGAAAGCTCTCCTCACACTCCTCGGGCCACCTGAGTAGAGCACCCTTATAGGTCAATCTAGTCATAGATATTGTAATTGACAAGAAACCCTCTACAAATCGACGGTAATACCTCGCTAGCCAAAAAAGCTCCAGATTTTCGTAGCTGAGGATAGTCTAGGCCAACTCTGCACTGCCTCAATCTTCTTCGGATCTACCTTGATCCCCTCACTAGAAACTACATGACCCAAAAATGCCACTGAATCTAGCCAGAATTTACATTTCGAAAATTTGGCATATAACTTCTTTTCTCTCAAGGTCTAAAGCACAGTCTTCAGGTATTGCTCATGATCCTCCCGACTCCGGGAGTACACCAGAATGTCGTCAATAAACACAATGATGAAAGAGTCAAGATAGGGCTGAAATACACTTTTCATCAAGTGCATGAATATTTTTGGGACGTCGGTCAGCCCAAAAGACATCACGAGGAACTTGTAATGACTATACTGAGTCCTGAAAGCAGTCTTCGGGATATCTGTTTCCCGAATCTTCAACTGATGATAGCCTGAATGAAAGTTGATCTGAGAGAACACTCTGCACCCTGAAGCTGATCAAATAGGTCATCAATACATGGCAATGGATACCTGTTCTTCACCATAACCGTGTTCAACTGGCAATAATCAATACACATCCACATAGAACCATCCTTATTCCTTACGAACAAGACAGCGGCTCCCCAAGGCGACACACTGGGCCGAATGAATCCTTTATCGAGCAATTCTTGCAACTGTTCATTTAACTCTTTCAACTCTGTTGGGGCCATACGATAGGGTGGAATAGAAATGGGCTGAGTGCCCGGTAACAAATAATACCAAAATCGATATCTCTGTCGGGCGGCATGCCCGGAAGATCCGCCGGAAGTACGTCTGGATAATCCCTCACTACTGAAATTGACTCGACGGTAGGAGTACCAACACTAACATCCCTCACATATGCTAGATACACATAACACCCCTTCTCAACCATCCGCTGAGCCTTGAGAAATGAAACAACCTTACTAGGAAAATAATCTAAAGTACATCTCCACTCTAGCTGCGGTATACCTGGCATAGCCAATGACACCGTCTTGGCTTGATAATCAAGGATAGTGTGATAGGGCGACTACAAGTCCATGCCAAAAATAACATCAAAATCCACCATACTGAGCAACAATAAGTCGGATCTAGTCTCAAAACCACTAAGAACAAATAAACACGTCCAATACACACAGTCCACAGCAATAGAATCTCCCACGGGTGTAGACACATAGACAAGAGAACTCAAAGAATCACAGGATACACCCAAATATGGAGCAAAATAAGATGACACATAGGAATAAGTGGAGTCTGGATCAAATAAGACTGATGCATCTCAATGACAGACCGGAACAATACCTGTGATGATAGAGTTGGATGCAACTGCCTTTGCCCCTATAGAGCGACCTCTACCTGTCCGACCTCCACCTCGAGCTTGCTAAGCAGGTGGAGTGGTAGCTGATCCTGTAATCATAGCTTGAGGACCCGGTGGAGCACGTGGTGCCTAAAGGTCCTGTGGAGGTTCGCCCCTCCTAAGTCTGGGGCAATCCCTCCCCACATGACAAGTGTCACCACACTCAAAACAAGCTCTTGGAGGACGCGGCTACTATGACTGGCTCGAGCCTGATCGCCTGGACTGACCACTGAAAGCACCTCGTGCAGGAGGTGCACTAAACAATGGCGGCGCGTAATAAGAGCCTAGGGCCTTAGAGTGGCTGGAGTACTGCTGGCGGCTGGAAGTGCTGAATGAACAGGGAAACCCACATAGCCCATACCTTGATGAGTTGCAGCTGGGGCACGAGTACCACTATATGTGCCAGACTCTCGAGACCTCTTGGCCTCCCTCTCCTCTCTCTCCCGATTCAACATACCCTCCTATCTCCTAGCGATCCTCACCACCTGCTGGTATGTGATATCCATCTCCAACTCTTGGGCCATGCTGAATCTGATTTTAGGGTTGAGCCCCTCAATAAATTGACGAACTCGCTCCCGAACAGTAGCAACCAAGGCTGGTGCATGCCTGGCCAAATCACTGAACCGAATCGCATACTCTGACATGATCATAGGACCCTGGCGCAACTGCTCAAACTCTACGAGCCATGCATCTCTGAGACTCTTGGGGACATACTCCCATAAAAACATGTCTGAGAACTGAGTCCAAGTGAGTGAATCTACCTCGGCCGAACTACCCAACTCGTACGCTCGCCAGCACTGATAGACCGCTCCTTTAAGCTAGAACATAGTGAAAGCAATCCCACTAGACTCCGCAATACCCATAGTATGGAGGACACGATGGCACTCTTCAAGGAAACCCTAGGCATCCTCTGACGCCAAGCCACTGAAAGTAGGAGGGTGTTACTTCTTGTACCTCTCGAGCCGGAGCTGCTCCTCCTTAGAAACCGCCGCCCTAACCTCGGGCTGCACTGGGGCTATCGGCTATATTGGTATGACCTCTAGAACCTAGTCGACCTGGACCCGCTGCTCTGGGGTACAGCCAGCGGGAGTCTGTGCTCCTCCCCCGGCCTGAGATGTAGCAGGAGCAAGTGGCATCAACCGTGCCTGAGCCAAAGTGCTGAACATGTTCAGAAACTGGACAAGAGTCTCCTGGAGGGCTGGTGCAGTAATAGGCGTCTCAGGTGTCTGCCCTCCAAATGGAGCTACTGGTGGCTCCTCTATAGTAGCTCGTGCGGGTTCTCTTGCTGCACCACGTGGACATCCTCGGCCTCTAACCGGCCTTGGCCTATCGCGGCTCTAGCAGGGGGCGCGGGTGTCTGGTCATGTGATCCAGCTGCACGTGTCTTCACCATCTGCGAGAGAATAGAAAGATAGAAATTTCGAATTCGAAGTCAAAAATTTCGCATGATAAGAAATCAAAGAATTGAATCTTTTCCTAACGGATTCATAGCCTCCCGAAGATAAGCACAAATATCACCGTACCGATCCACGCGACTCTACTAAACTTGCTTGTGACTTATAACACCTACAAACCTAGTGCTCTGATACCAACTTGTCACGACCCTAATTTCCTTCCATAGGATGTCGTGACGGCACCTATTCACTAAAACTAGGTAAGCCTAACAATTATGCGGAATAACTAAGTATAAAGCTGAAACTCAAACCTCATCATCTGAAATAAATAAAAATTGCGATTCAAAATAGTTACAACTCCCAAAACCATGTAGAAATAAGTCAGAAGCTCGAAAGAGAAATGCTAAATATCTCTATACATTAGAGTCTAAAGAGAAAAAGGAAGACAACATAATAAGGATAGAGAGGGACTCCGAGGTCTACCGACGTTGGTAGATATACCTTGATGTCTCCGCACACGGGCTAGCTCACTAATAGGAAGAACCTGGATCTGCACAAAAAGATATGCAAAAGAGTAGTATAAGTACACTACAACGGTACCCAGTAAGTGCCAAGCCTAACCTCGGTAGGGTAGTAGCGAGGTCAGATCAAGGCCCTATTGGAAATATAGGGAAAAAAACAAGGCAGAAGATATAATGATGTAATGTAATGACAAAGATGTGTAACAATAGAAATTCACAGAAAATAACAACCTGAAATCAAAGAGGATAATTACAACACGTAAGGATGCACAATCTTACAAGATAAGGAACAACAACAGCAACAACAACAATGCAGAAAATAGAGGTAAACAACAGGGGCACTCCCGAAGTGCCACCTCGTAGTCCCAAAAGTAAATATCTCACAACAACACGGCAGAAACCTCGTGCAAATAATGATAACAGCACAGTAGAAACCTCGTGCCATAATAACACTCCGCACGACAGAAACCTCAAGCCACAATAACACTCCGCACGGCAGAAACCTCATGCTCAACACAGCATAAACCTCGTGCCACAACTAAATAGCCATCTCAACCAAAAATCACGAAAACAACACATAAAAATTAGAACAATGAAACTACAGCAAGGAATCCTGCAGTTAAAGAATGAATACGAAATCAAGAAAACAGATAATTCAACTAAGTGTGTTGCACAAATTGCAAGTAAGAGATAAGACATGTAGACATGTGACATTAGGCCAAACATGATAACTACACGTGCCAGAGTAACTCAATTAAGGGAATAAAAAGGAACTATTTAGCAAAAACCGAATTTTTAACATTTAGCCCGAGTACACACTCGTCACCTTGTGAACAAAATTATAAAATCCCAACACCATTCATTATCGAGTCCAACCATACAAGACTTACTCAAATCTGACATCAAATCGCCTTCCAAATCCCCAAATTTTAGCCTAAGAAGTTTTCCCAATTTATTTTCAAATTTCCAACTAGAAACACTAATTAAATGAAGAAAACAACAATAGATTCGTGGGAATAAATAAAAAATGAGTTAAGAATTCTTACCCAACTGATGTCCTTGCAAAACCGTCGAAACATCGCCACAAAAGTGAGCTCTCTAGGTCAAAAAATGGATAATGAAATCAAACCCTCGAACTTAGCCCTTTTCTGCCTAGCGATTCAGTGTCTGTGATCCCATAGCCGCATCTGCGGCTCCGCACTTGCGAAATTTCCATCGCAGGTGCGGACTTCACTTAGTCCCCTGGGTCCGCTTATGTGAGAATAGGGACGCACCTGCACGTGCGCTCCTGCGGCTAAATGTATCGCACCTGCGACCCAATAGCTCCTGCACATCTCCACATTGCATAAGTGATGCCGCTTCTCTGAAAACTGTTCTGCACCTGCGAGTCTTGCCTGGACTGCTCATTTCCGCTTCTGCACTCCATTGCATGCACATGCGAGTCCGCACCTACGGCCAATCCCCTCACAGGTGCGATGACACCAGAACTGGGAGCTTCAGCATTTTCGCAAGTCCAAAATTTATTTTGGATTTAATCCGAATCACACCCGGGGCCTCCGAGGCCTCGTTCGAATATATCAACAAACCCTAAAACATCAAGCGAACTTAGTTTAGCCTTCAAATCACATAAAACAACGCTTAAAACACTAATTGCGCATCGATTGAAGTCTAATGAACCTAAAAACTTTTAACTTTTACATCTGATGCGGAAACCTACTAAATCAAGTCCAGTTGGCCTCAAATTTTGCACACAAGTCACAATTGACACTACGGACCTACTCCAACTTCTGGAATTAGAATCCGACCCTGATATCAAAAATTCCACTCCTAGTCAAACTTTCTAAAAATCATCCAACTTCCCAACATTCGCCAATTAAAGCCGAAGTAACCTACGGACCTCCAAATCAACATTCGGACATGCTCCTAAGACCAAAATCAATGTACGGAGCTATTGGAACCATTGAAACTCCATTCCAAAGTTGCCTTCACAGAAATCAAACTACAGTCGACTCCTACAACTTAAAGTTTCATTTTTAGGGTTTATGTGTCCCATTTCCACTCAGAAACTCTCCCGAACCCAACACCAAGTACCCCGGCAAGTCACGTAACCACAGAATGAGATAAAGGGAGCAATAAATAAGGCGGGGCTAATACTTTCTAAATGACCGGCCGGGTCGTTACATGCGAAGATCCCGCCTTCGCAATTACGGCCAAAATCTTCGCAAAAGCGAAGATTCCCTACTATTGCCAGGCATCGCAAAAGCCAATAGTGATCGCAAAAGTGATCCTGAGCAGTTAGCAATTGCGAACATTTTCCTCACAAATTTGAGGTTACCCATTCCCTGGCCATAATCGCAAATGCGAACATTTGTTCGCACGGCCTCGCAAATGTGAGATCTGCATCAGACACCATATCTGGCAGTTCACTAGCAACCTTGCACTATTCAAACTCATCTGAAACACGTCTGAAACTCACCCGAGCCCTCGAGCTCAAAACCAAATATGCACACAAGTGTATCATATGAACTTGCTCGCGCGATCAAAACACCAAAACTTTTAACATCATACGAACTCGAGACTCGCTCGGACATCAAAATGTAATAACATCATACAAACTCGCTCGGATACCAAAATGCATGAAATTCTTAAAGAAACTTAAGAACTTTCAAATTCACAACCGAGCGTCCGAATACACTATCAAATCCACTCCGTTTTGCACCAAATTTTGCAAACAAGTATTAATAGTAACATTAACCTATACCAAGTTCCGGAATCAAAATCCGGACTCGGTAGCAATAACGTCAACCTGCGGTCAAACATCGGAAATCTTTAAACCTTCAAATTACTAGTTCTCAACAAATACGTCAAATCAAGTTAGGGACCTCCAAATTCACTTTCGAACACACAGTCAAGTCCAAAATCATGATACGGACCCACAGGGATTGTTAAAATACCGATGGTTGGTCGTTACACGGATATTGAAATGGTCGGTAGCCTATCCGAAAACAGCAATCTCCTAAGTCTGAAATGGTCGGTAGCCTATCCGAAACTCACCCGAGTCCCTCGAGCTCCAAAACAAACATGCACACAAGTGTAATAATATCATACGAACTTGATCGTGCGATGTAAACACCAAAATAATACCTAGAACTACGATTTGGACATCAAAATGCATGAAATTTCAAAAAAAAAACTCAAGAACTTCTAAAATCACAACCGAGCGTCCGAATCCTATCAAACCAACTCCGTTTTGCACCAAAATTTGCAGACAATTTTCAAATAGAAAAATAGACCTATACCAAGTCCCAAAATTAAAATCAGAAACCTCTAGCCATAAAGTCAACCTACGATCAAACGTAGGAAATCTTTAAACCTTCAAATTACTAGCTTCCGACAAAGCAAGTGAAATCAACCTAGGGACCTCCGAATTCAATTCTAGGCATACGCCAAAGTCCAAAATCACGATACGGGCTCACCGGGATCGTCAAAATACTAATCCGTGGTCTTTTATAAAAAATATTGCCCGTAGTCAACTCAAGTTGTTTTTAAAGCCAAAAATTATATTTTCTTCTAATTTTTACGTAAAAACTTTCCGGAAAAAGACTCGGACTGTGCCTGCAAAATCGAGGAACATCAAATAGAGCTAATAGAGATCTCGGAGTACAAAAATAAGGGCTAGTATTCAATACAACCTATCGAATCGTCACAGGATACAAAAAGCAGTTCACTGCATTTGCTTCAATGAAAGAATAGTTAGATGATAGATTTTTCTACCACTGCAGTCCAATTAGCTAGGATATTGTTTGTAAGCTTATGTAAAAGAACGTTAGATACCAAATGGTTTAAGAAAAGAAGCAAAGCAACCACCAAATGTAAAACAGTAGCTAAAGAAAGAACCAACAAAAATCAAAATAATCGAAATAACCGATGAAATCGATAAAATTTGACTTAATTTGATTGATTTAATTTTAATATTTTAAAAAAATTAACTTAATCGATTTAATTTATTTTTAGAGAAAAATTGATTCAAACTGAATCATGAACACCTCTTAATTGCCGGTGATGGCTTGGATGTGGTTGAGTGCTCGTGGCACAGAAAGTAAGGAATTGACGTTAAAATAACGGAGAACAGCCTGATTATTAAGCATTGTTTATATTATTATTTAATATTATACTATACTTAATTATAGTTAAATATTAATAATTACTAATTGTAGATAGTTGTCATTCTACAAATAACTAGAAAACCCTTGTAGTTTATAAGGAATGATTAATACTATTTATATTTTTAAATTTATTAAATTTAGAAAATTTTCTTTTCAACATCATTATTTTAAGAAAATTTAACTACTTCTCGATTTTTCCTTTTTATAATTGTTTGTTTCCAAAGGGTTTCGCGGGACAACAATTTTATTCATCATCATAAAAGAGGAACGAAAACATCCGATTGAGTACTTAGATTGGGAGGCCTCGCCGGAAGGATCCAAAGCTTGCAAGGATGTTAGGCTTCTACTTTCAAAGCCCCGTTCCCTTTCCGTTCTAAAGTCAAGGGAAGTGAACAGAATTCACTCTATACTCATATCCCTGTTTACTAGTCAACGCGGGTAAATTTTTTATCAGGGAAAAACTTGAGAAAAGAGGCTTGGTATGTTTAGGTGAGAGAAAATCTTAAAATAAATATATTAGAGATATAGAAAAATTATATAAAATTTAATTAAAAAGTTACGAATTTGTAAAGATTTATATTTCTGAAAGTAATAGCAATTCTTTTAAATAATTTTTAAGAAGTCGTATTTTATATAAATTCCTCAAAGAATAACGTTACTAACGAAATGCTCTTCGTGTTTGAAGGTGGGACAAACACGTAAGAATATGAGTCATTTGGACTTCATCTTTTTTGATACTATCATTCTGAAAAAAAAACGAAAAATGTTATTTCGCTCTTACATCTTGTGAAATATTTTTGAAAAACGACCAAAGCTGCCCTAAAACTATCATAATTGGTATAAAATTACCTTCTGTCTATCTATTGAGACAGATTTGCCTCCACCATTAAACTTTTGGCTAACTTTTACTCTTAAAACTAACAGTCCAAAATAAATTAAAGAATATTGTAAATTTATAATACATGCCGCTTTCTTGTTGACCTAACTTAAACCCCCACCCCCAATTATTTTTAAACACATCCGAATAACTTATCCCATTGGACCAACCCGACCTAAAAAAAACTCGCCTTCTCTTCTTAAAATACGACGTAGCTTCTGTTAATTAGGTTCTTCATATTCTTTCCTCTCCCAACTCTGTAAATTATTGTTCTTAGATTTCTTCTCTTTATTTTTAGCTTCAAATTACTGAATCTTCTTCTGCTTCTTCTCGTGAACTAGGTAGTTTGGTATATGTTATTGCGAATTGATTGACAATCATTTTACTGTGATGACACCTATAAATGATGGACGCAGATTCTATAGATATCGTACAGTGAAAAATATGCTGGTCGTTATTTGAAATGGTGCGCATAAAAATTTTATGCAACCAAAATATTACTAAATAAGGACATTAAAAGCATTGAAGAAACAACTGAATCATCACAAGAGATCTAAAGTAATACTAAATGACAGATTAACAAAAAACCCTGACCATATATTATTCACCCCAAATTAGTAAAATCTTACTTGAATAGATAAAAGACTTAAAAATTTAGACTTCAACTTAAATCTTTTAGCAAGAAATGAGTATAACAAAGAGTAGCTGTAGTTTTACCCTTCTGAATCGCCTGCCATCTGAGTAAGTTTGAGGGCTGATGAAAAATGAGTTAAAAATGAAATGCGATCATCGGGTAGGTTAATTGGTATTGTCAGTCGGGACGAGTTCTTTTTTGGGGTCGAGTTGGTCCAACGCGACAGGCTATACGGGTGGGTTTAAAGAATTAAGGGTGGGATTTAATTAGGCCAATAGAAACACGTATTACAAATTTAAGGTAATTTTTAATTTATTTTGGGCTATTAAATTTAAGGGTAGGAATAAACCAAAAATTTAACGGTAGGGCCAAATATGGCTAAATAGGTGGATGGAAAATAATTTTGTATCAATTTTAATAGTTCTGGGCACCTTTTCCGAATGTTATTTAGTGGTGAATCTACCAATCTAGATTTGTTAAAAATTTATACCTTAATATGACTTTAGTTACCTTTGTTGTAAAAAGTTTTCATACATGCACTTCTAGAAGTATAAAACACATGGAAATTTACACAATGCCTACTTGACGAGCTTTGATTCAATGCCGTGATACAAGTCCCGAAGCATTGAGGTAGAATGAAATTATCAGCCTGGTTCAAATTTCTATTATCGGACAAGAAGCTTATACCATGGTATATATAGTCTATAAAATTAAGTTTAGCAATTGAATTGTATAGGAAAAAATACGACATGACACGTGATCGTGTAAAGAGAGGACACGTGGAACACAAGATGGAAATGGCAATCGAACATAGTTATATCCCTTGTCACCAGAAGAAATGATGATCATAAAAGGAGTATTAAACGCTTTGCGCCCCGTAACATTTAATACAGAATATTTTGTAACATTAAGGATGATGGCCCGTTACAAGAAATTTGGCATTTATGTCTAACGTTACATATTCATCAATGGCCCTCATAATTGACATTAAAAAAGGACATGGTCCTAGGACCTCCTTCCCTAGACATAGCTATAAATAAAGAGCTCAGTTATCATTGTAAAGGGGAAATTTTCTGGCTGACTGACACTATATTCTATAAAGCATTTTAATACAACTTTATTCTCTCGGTTTTGATCTTATCATTGTTGTGCCTAAAAACCTTGTTCCCGGACTCATTAGCTCTGTTGTTTCGTCTATATTCTAAGGCTAAGTATTTCATATTTCATCAGTTATTTCATTGCTTTTTGGATCAAATTAATTCAATTGTCTAGAAACCACGAACAAATTCAACTTTATCGTTTTTCGGTTAAACAGTTTGGCACCCACCGTGGGGCCTAGACAGCCGTACAGTTAAATTGATCCTTGCCTTTTTTACTAACGTGTTTGATTATTTTGTCTTAGCAAAAATCACAAAAGAAATGGCAGACAACACTTTTAACGGCACACATAACCCTGAAATTCAAGGGGAACGGCTTCATTTCGAGGATTCAATCAGTGACACTCGCAATGAGGGGAACGACGCCAAACCGGAACATGACAGTTGGTATCCTCGACAGGTTCAGGAGGCAACTACTGATGATGCTGATGAGGGGCATTTGGCGGATGCAGTAAGGGTCCTGCAAGAGCAACAGACAATCATTCTAAGTCATCTCACGCGGCAGGATTAGGTTATGACAGAATTGAAGCAGGTGCTATCGGGTGCCTCAAATAATGCAACAGGCGAGATCCAGTTCCTCCTGATGTCCTCGCAAACTAGACGACGCAAAGAGTTGATAATAACACTCCTAGGGGCGAAGTTGGCTCCGACAGGGCTGGGAGGAGTAGATCCGGCCTCAACAACGAGAATGATCCGTTCAAGGATGAACTCTTATGGTTCATGAAGGAAGTAAACGCCCGCATGGATCAAATCCCGGGCGCGCCACCAGTATTGAAGGGCCCGACTCAAAGAAGTATATTCAGTTACCGAACAAGCCGAGTGCAGCCCCAGAATTGATTCCGAAAGCGATTCAAAATGCCAGAAGTGTCGAAGTATGACGGAACTTCAAATCCACAGGAGCATATTATCACCTACACAACAGCGGCAAAAACAAATGATTTGGCTCCTCACGAATTGAGTCTGTATTGCTAAAAATATTTGGTGAGACTCTCACAAGGGGAGCTTTAACATGGTATTCATTATTGCCCGAGCATTTCATAGATTCCTTTGAGATGCTCGCGGATTCCTTCATCAGGGCTCATGCCGGTGCCAGGAAGGCACATGCTCAAAAGGCCGATATATTTAGGATCGCATAGGGAGAATCCAGTTATTACGAGAGTTTGTCACCCGATTCCAGAAGGAGAGGATGTTGCTACCGGCAGCCCCGGATGAATGGGCAGTTGAAGCGTTCACCAAAGGTTTAAATCCGAGAAGCTCGGGTGCTTCCCCGAAGTTGAAGGAAAGTCTGCTCGAGTTCCAAGCGACGACTTGGGCGAATGTCCACAATCGGTACGAGTCGAAAATAAGGATTGAAGATGATTAGGTTGGCTTTCCATCGTCGACCAAAGGACTGGAGAAGAACAAAGAAAAAATGAAAGATGATATTTACACATATAAACAGACTTTGAGAGGCCGATTTTTGCCTTATGAGCGGACAGAAGGTCGTGGCACGAACTTCTGTATAGCAGATAGGTTCACCGCTAATAGAAGGACCAATCGTGGCCGGAACTAGAAATCGCTGCAGGATAGAGAAATCTCGAGGTCGTGAGATTCTTCTTACCCAAAGTTATCAGAATATAACTTCAACCTCAGTGTCGTAGAGTTGGTGTCGGCCATGAGGAAAATCAAGGAGGCACGATACCCAAGACCTATGAAATCCGATCCCAACCAAAAGGACCCCCAATTTATGATGTGAATACCATGGCACTAACGGCTACCGTACTGGGGACTGCTGACACCTCCGAGAAGAAGTGGCAGCGCTGTTAAAGAACGGTCACCTCAGAGAATTCTTGAGTGATCGAGCTAAAAACAACTATGATCGGAACAGGGGGGATGCGGAAACCTCGAAAGTAGGAGAAGAACCTCCATTCCAAACGATCAACATGATCTTCGGAGGGAATGAAATTAATAGGGTCACCTTTTCGCCAATGAAGAAGACAAAAGTGTCGATAACTCATAATAAAAGGCTCCTGGAAGACAATATCACATTCACGGATGAAGATGCAGACGGATTATTACTGATGCACAGTGAGCACTGGTAATTTCTTTAAATGTGTTAGATTTTAAAATTAAATGTGTTTTAGTGGATCTAGGAAGTTCAGCTAATATCATACAATGGAGAGTATTGGAGCAAGCTAAACTCACCAGAAGCATTATCCCGGTAACGAAACTCCTTACTGGATTTAACCTCGCAAGAGTGACAACTCGGGGAGAAATTTTGCTGCTCACGAATGCTGAGGGAGCAATGAAGACAACATTCTTCAAAGTGGTAGATGGAGACATGGGGTATAACATCATCTTGGGAAGAACATGGCTCCACGGATGAAAGTCGTACCTTCAACATATCACCAATTGTTAAAATTTATGACATTGGAGGGGATCAAATAGATAAGGGGTGATCAACCAGCAACAAAGGAGATGAATGCAATTTCGGTTTCCAGTAGCAAAGGAAAGGAACGTGCGGCATAGAAATTACTTGAACCGGCACCTGCCCCCGAACATGAGGAAGATAACCCAAGGACAGAAGAGTCGGAACAATATCAGGTACCAAGGTATTTTCAAGTACCAGAAAAGAGGGACGCGATGAAGTTCACGATAGAAGAACTGGAGCAGGTTGCGTTATTTGAAGAATTCCTAGAAAGGAAATTCAACTTGGGAAAAGGATTATATCCAGAACACAGGTCTACTTTTATTGAATTCCTTAAAACTAACGCCGATTGTTTTTCATGGCCGCACGAGAATATTACAGGAATCCCGACGATAGCCGTGCACAAGTTAAGCTTGGATCCCAACACACCTCTGGTAAGGCAGAAAAAGCGCCCTATTTCCGAAGCAAGGAATAAATTCGTCAAAGAAGAGGTAACCTGTTTACTTAAGATTGGTTGAATCCGAGAGGTAAGGTATCCGGATTGGCTAGCCAATGTAGTAATAGTTCCTATGAAAAATAATAAATTTTGCATGTGCGTAGATTATAAGGGTCTTAATAAGGCATGCCCGAAGACTCATTCCCATTGCCAAATATCGATCAAATGATTGATGCCATGGCCGGGTACAAGTAATGAGTTTCCTCGATGCTTATTCTGGGTACAATCAAATCAAGATGAACCCGAAAGATCAGGAAAAGACTTCATTTATAACAAATTTATGTATATATTGTTACAGTGTGATGCCCTTTGGGCTAATAAACATAGGAGCCACTTATCAATGGCTCGTGAATAAGATGTTCGAAAAATAAATAGGAAAAACAATGGAAGTATATATAGACGATATGCTCGTTAAATTTTTGAATGCAGGTGACCACTTGAAGCATTTGCATGAAATATTCGACATCCTGAGGGAGCATAAAATAAAGCTTAACCCCGATAAGTGTGCTTTCAGGGTCAGTTCGAGTAAGTTCCTAGGGTTCCTAGTCTCACAAAGGGGAATTGAGGTAAATCCCGACAAAATCAAGGCCATAGAGAACATCCCGGATCCATTGTCTAACATTAAAAGAAGTCTAGAGGCTCATAGGGAGATTGGCAGCTTTGAGCAGGTTTATTTCCCGTTCATCAGAAAAAGGTCATCGCTTCTTTGCACTACTGAAAAAGAAAAACAATTTCGAATGGACACCGGAGTGTCAGCAAGCCTTGAAGGAGTTGAAGAAATATTTGTCAAGCCTTCCATTGCTCTCAAAACCAAAAGAAGGTGAAACATTGCTAGTTTACCTCGTGGTTTCAGAAGTTGCCGCAAGTGCAGTATTAGTCCGGGAGGACGAAGGTACGCAATCTCCCATCTATTATGTTTGTAGAATTTTAACGGGAACAAAAACTCGCTACCCACATCTGAAAAAGCTGGCATTAGCTCTCGTAGTCACTGCTCGAAAGTTGAGGCCCTACTTCCAATGCCACCCGATAGCTGTGGTGACTGCTTTCTCTCTGAGTAATATCCTCCATAAACCCGAGCTCTCGGGTAGGCTGGCCAAATGGGCCATCGAAATGAGCAAATTTGATATAGAGTATAAACCAAGGACTGCAATTATGTCGCAAGTCTTGGCTGACTTCGTGGCCAACTTTAGTCCGAGACTATTACCTCTGGCAGCTAAGGAGGCAATAATGATGTCAGAATCGACATCGGGGGTTCGGACCTTATTTACGGACGAAGCTTCAAATGTGAAAGGGTCCAGGCTCGGAATAATCTTAATCACGCCTTCGGGGGAAACCTTAAGGAAAGCCATCAGAACGATTCTTTTTACTAACAATGAAGGATAGTAGGAAGCTTTGATTGTAGTGCTCGAATTGGCCCGAGGACTTGACTCCGAAGTCATCGAAATCAAGTGTGATTCACAGTTGGTGGTAAATCAGGTCTATAGAGATTTTGACACCAAAGAGGAATGTATGCAACAAAATGTGGTAAAGGTTCAGGCTCTATTGGCATGATTCCGGGAGTGGTCAATAACTCATATCCCGAGGGAAGATAATGAGGAAGCAGATGCATTGGCAAATTTGGATCATCAACAGAAATCCAAGGATCAGAATCAGGGACAGTAGTACAACTGATGAACTCAGCCTTGGACACTATGAGGTGAATTCGACTAGTTTGGTCTGGGACTGGAGAAATGAAATAATCGATTATCTCGAGCATGGAAAGTTGCTCGAAGATCCCAAAGCATCAAGAGCGTTATGCGCCAAGGCTGCACGTTATAGCTTCAAGAAAGGCCAATTGTGCAGAAAATCCTTTCAAGGCTCGTTGGCCCGGTACTTAGGAGCATCAGAAGCTAACTATGTCATGAGAGAAGTCCACGAAGGGATATGCGGCAACCACTTAGGTGCAGAGTCATTGGTGCAAAAATTAGTTCGGACAAGATATTATTGGCCCCGTATGGAACAAGATGCCAAGGACTTTGTACGAAAATATGATACGTGCCAACGCTACGCACCACTAGTACATCAACCGGCAGAACCCCAACATTCGGTTCTGTCCTCGTGGCCATACATGATATGTATTTTTCATCGTCAGACCGCTACCACCAGGGATGGACATCATCGGACCGCTACCACCGGCTCCCCGAAAGGTAAGATTTCTTTTAGTTTTAACTGAATATTTTTTAAATGGGTGGAAGTAGGTCCTTTTCAGAAGATCAGAGAACGCAAAGTGGTCGACTTTCGTGTGGAAAAATATAATTTCCAGGTTTGGAATACTAAAAGAGATTGCATGCGACAGTGGGCCGCAGTTTATCGGCGCAAAAGTTACGAAGTTCCTTGAAAATTTGAAAATAAAGAGAATTATCTCTTCGCCTTATCATCTGAGCGCAAATAGTCAAGCGGAGTCAACAAACAAAGTGATTATTCAAAATATCAAGAAACGACTGGAAGCACTAAAAGGTAACTGGCCCCAAGAATTACCTGGGATTCTATGGGCCTACCGAACAACGGCCAAGCCAAGCACGAGAGAGACCCATTTTTCTCTTGTATACGGTGCAGAAGCTTTGATACTGGTGGAAGTGGAGGAACCAACCTTAAGGTATTTTGAGGCGAACGAAGGATCAAACAATGAAGCAATGCTAATCAACTTGAAGCTGCTCGAGGAATGCAGGGACTTGCCGCATGTCAGAATGGTGGCTCAAAAGCAAAGAATGAGCGATACTATAATCGAAGAGCCAACCTCCGATATTTCAAAGTAGGAGACTTGGTCTTGAGGAAGGTAGCTCAAAGCACCCGAGAACTCAACTCGGGCAAGTTAGGCCCAACATGGGAAGGCCCTTACCGAGTTTCAGCTATCATTGGGAAAGGATCATACGAGTTGGATAACCAAAATGGAGATAAGTTGCCTTGCAACTGGAACATGGCTCACCTCAAAAGATATTGTTGTTGATGAACAACAATCAAATGGAAAGTATGTGCTGCACTTTTTTTTCCTTTCGTTCAGTTTTTGTCCTAATTGGGTTTTTCTTGCAAGGTTTTTAATGAGGCAACGACGGAAAGCATACTGCGAAGACAAAAATTATAAGACCATTGATAACAGGCAAACAAACAAGTTTCCACTCGGGAACGATTAGATAATCTTTGCTTCGATAGCAAATTCCCACCGGGAAGATAAGTTTACTACCAAACAGGGGTTACCCGATTGTTTTCGAGCATAAACCACTAGACGACTGTTAGGTATTCTTTAGCTCAATGACATGGGATCCTAATGGGAAACAAGATATGTTGCCGAGTGAATGATTACCTAGCAATTCATTGGTGGGATCTTAGAAGATACAAGACTTCCAGTGTTCCAATTCGTATTCTTCGCACTCGAACACTGGGGGGAGGGGGGAGTGATATGAGGTTACGGCAACACCGAATGCCACGTCAACCGAGAAACGAAAATCCAGAACAGAATACATCATGGGGACTTGGGACTATGCAGCCAGCTCCGTAGAAACAAGTTGTACAAGATAGCCACAAGTCATGAAAATTTCTTTATAACCACAAGTCATGGAAATCTCTTTTCTGCATAGCTAAATGCTTATGTACTTTTGAAAATAGAAGGAATTAAATGAAGTGAAACCCTTTTTGTTTCTAGCTTGTTTCTTGTCTGAACAATAAGCTAGTTTTACCATTTGAAAGTTATGAACAGGAGACGTCCTCTTCAAGAGCACTATAAAAATAAGAGGGCCCTCTCTTATAAAAACCCTCACATTAAAGGGTTGGTTCCAGAAGAATCAATGCCCGAAATTCATAATGCCATGGGGGAAAAATACACCCAAAGTTCTATACGAAAAAGACGCAAAAAGCTAACTTGCGCAAATACTTATTGAAACCCTCATGTAAAAGGGATAATTCTTGGAACCGAAATGCTTCGAAGAAAAAGCATCCAAGATTACACACAATAAAGCGCGAACAGAACAACATGCGGAGAATCTTAAGCAAGTACAAAAGTTAAAGACTTGCATGAATATTCAAAATGAAAATAAGACTCAAACGATACTTGAGCAAAAAATAAGTTTTTATTTACAAGGGCGCGTCAGAGTGATAAAGGTACAAAATAGAAAATAAAAGAAAAAGTTAAGCTGTAATGTCTCCGGAATCAGGAGGAAGAGAAGTATCTGCATCCCCAGGAGTTGGTTCCACCGATGGCTCAATGTTTTCTCCAGCTTGGTCTTCGGCATCATCCTCTTCCGATCCCTTTTCAGTTTCCGAAAACTCGAAACCAGAATCAGAAGAACCTAGAGCGTTAGATTGTGCCAGGAGTCCATTTTTTGCAGCCAACCTCAGCACTCGGGCCTTAGCAATTTCAGCATCAATGTCAATGATACTAGTCTTGGCTTCTTCCAAGGTTTTTCTCCTCATGATATACATGGAATAAGTTTTTTCAACAATGAGGGAAGCCGCTCGGTGCTTGAGTTCTTCTTTGAGTTGAGTAATTTTGGCAGAAAGGTTTTCCCGGGCGGACCTAGCAGATTTGACACTGACATCGAGCTCACGAACAGTTGAACTATAGAGCCTATTATACTCGATTGTTTTCCTGTACTTCTCCTCCAACTGGGCATGTGTCTCTACCACAGCAGCAAACTCTTCACCTTTGGAGTTTAAGGCTACCTCTAAGTTAATCACTCTTTCAAGAGGCAGCCTCACAATCGTTTGCAGCAAGAATGGCGTTCTGGACTTCTATCAAATTAGCCTTGGCTTTATCAAATCTAACCCTCAGCAGCCCAATTTCTTGGCTAAGGGTCACCACTTCTTGCTCGCTCTGCTGCAAACGGGCCTCCAAAACAACGACCTCAATAACCTTGTTTTCCAGTTCTGAGAGGCGGAGAAAAGTCTGGTCCTATTCCGCCAAAAGTTGATCCTGTTTACAAGTAAGTTCTTCCTTCTCACGAATCAGCCATTGGAGGCCCTCAGAAGCAAGAAAGTTGGCCTACAAAACAAGAAGAAGTAAAACTTAGAGTACATTTGTTCAAAAGTAGAAGAAATAACAGAAGAAAAAAAAAACATACTGCTACTGCGTTATGCATAGCATTGTTCAACAAACACTCTCCCGAGAGTGTCTGAATCTTCGCCCAGTCTTTTTCTGAAGCCAAAGGCTTCAGATAGTTATCAAGCTCCACTGTCCTCGAAAGCAAGTTGCACCCGGTGGAGACCGAAAGGGTAACACTCCTCCTCCTTTGTGGATCTTCATAAAGGGCAGCATAATTTTCCCCCAAATTCCCATGAACTGGGGACTGGGGAGGAGGGATACCTTCTTCATGGTCAGGTGCAGCCGATGGAGATGATGTAGCACCCGCTGTTTGGAGAGTGGACGAAGAGGGAAATTATGTGGCAGTTGCTGGTGATGGTGAAGGTAGAGATGAACCTAAAGGAGTTGAAAAGTGTGAAGCAGCTGCATCAAATGCAGTGCTGGTTGTTTGATGCTCGCCAACCAAACACGGCACGGACCTAGTACTCAGCCTCGCAGTATCGATTATAGCAATTGGAGTCCGAGAACGGGAGTTGGCATTAGCTACCAAATAAAATTTTCCCCAAAGTGCCGAGACATCATCCTCGGTTGGTATGACTATCTCAATAGGTTGAGCATCCTATTGAGATGATGAGGATCGTATCCTTCTATGTAAAGAAGCTTCATCATCACTAGCTTCTTCATCATCGTCGATCATCACAGTGTCTATGACCGGCCTGAAAGGAGGACCGGTCATTATCGCCACCGGAGATGATTTAGGGGAATCAACCTTTGCCCTCTTATTCTATTCCCAGCTGCAGAGGAGCGTCTCTTTTTTGGTTGCTTGTTCTCTGGCTGGGGACTCCATAAAGAAACACTTGTGCCCGAAGCAATCCCGGAGACGCCTGTTCGAGTAAGTGCCTCCTGAAGCAGCCTCGTCGCATCAGCAGGGTCAACCAAAACATCCTCCTCGGGGACATCAACTGAGCCCGCAGGTAGACCTAATTTCATTAGCAAGTCAGAAGGGCTCAATCAAGTTCTTCATATACAAAAAGTAGAAATGAGGTAAATTAAAGTTACCATGATTTCTGGCCTTACACCCATACTTAATGGACAGTTCTTTCCATAAACGGGTTTCAGGTGTTGTGATGTCCAAGATCTTCTGAACCAACTGGTCTAAGCCTTCTATCACCGGTGGGATCCATCAAGTTGCTGTAACAAACGAAGGTTGAAGAAGCAATACAAGCATGAAAGAATATTTAGTAAGAAAAGATGTATTAAAGAGAGCTTACGAGAGTAGTTCCAAGAAACCGAAAAGGATGATGTCGTTGTTGGAATAATGTCACTGGTGGCAACTGCAATGAACTGTTCCATCCACCCACGATCATTGTCATCGTTCATGCTAGACGGCAAATCATGGTGCCCATGCTTGAAAAGGTTTATCATTCCCCCACGAAAGATTTTGGGCGAATAGAGATTCATCATATGAACTAGGGTTAGCTCCTCTCTAGTTTCTAGGCACAGACGTCGAAGGCAGACAACCTTCCTCCACACTGAAGGACTTATCTGTGCCAAACATACTTGGTAGCGGAGGCAAAACTCTACAATTGCGGAATCAAGCTCTCCGCTTAAAGAAAACGCACCCAAAGTAAAGGGATACATGAAGAAATATGTAAAGCCTCCTTGGGAAAGATCACTCTCTCCGATAAATCAGGAGCAATAATATTTAATTCAGGGCAGCGGCAGTCCTCCTTCACAACAGAAATACTGAAAACGCGAATGGAAGAAGGGTATCCACTAACAGTACATGTACGAGGGTTAGCAGTAGGAATTTTCTCATCAAGATCCTTTGAAGTACTAAGCCTTCTTGGGAAGATGGAACCCACTGATGGGGGAACGGAGTCCTCGATTTTGTTCTTGCCCTTTGAAGAACTAGTATGTTTTGAAGAAGAAGCCATTGCAATAGAAGGTAGGAAAATTTCTGGTTCGAAGAATATTAGAGAAAAGTTGGGAAACAAAGATGCAAGTTAGAAGTTTGAGAAATAATAAGGTACATAAGAGGAGGATGATGCATATGAGTAAAATTTTGGCTGCTAAATTCATGGCCATGATTAGCTCGATAATCGGCAAAGCTATGCTGAATCATGGAATGACGCGTGTTCGGGGCATTAAATGCGGAGAGACAAGCGTCTAATCAATCGTCAATGGACTTCAAAAAGAATTATAGTAATTCCCGCCAAAAGAGTTTTTCTATCAACTTCTCGGTAACACAAAGTTATGTCACCGGAAAGCAGGGGGACTATCCGTATAGGGAAAAATACGACATGACACGTGGCCGCTTAAAGGGAAGACATGTGGAACACAAGATGGAGATGACCACCGAACATCGCTATTTCACTTGTCACCGGAAGGAATAATGATCATAAAAGGAGTATTAATTATTTTGCGCCTGGTAACAATTAATACAAAATATTTTGTAGCATTAAGGATGATGGCCCGTTACAAGGAATTTGGCATTTATGTCTAACGTTACATCTTCATCAATGGCCCTCAAAATTGATATTAAAGAAGGGCATGGTCCTAGGACCTTTTTCCTTAGACATAACAATAAATAAAGAGTTCAGTTATCATTGTAAAGGAGGAATTTTTTGGCTAACTAACATTATATTCTATACAGCATTTTAATACAACATTATTCTCTCGCTTTTGGTCTTATCATTGTTCTGCCCGGAAACCTTGTTCCCGGACTCATTAGCTCTGTTGTTTCGTACATATTCTAATGCTAGGTATTTCATATTTCATCATTTATTTCATTACTTTTCAGATCAAATTAATTTATTTATCTAGAAACTACAAACAAATTCAACTATATCATTTTTCGAGTAAATACGAGCTAGCCAGTGAATATAGTTATCAAAGGTAGGCAAAGACCCAATGCCAAGGTTATGAAAGGATGATTCTTCTTTTAGAAGCATAAGCGGTAAGAGTTGATCGAGGTTTGACTTTTGTGTAGACGACTCCGAAATGTTGGTTTGATGGTTCCAATAGCTTAGTATGGTGATTTGCACTTAGGCGTGTGTCCGGATTTGGATTTGGAGGTCCGTAGGTTGATTTGATGCATTTTGGCAAATTTTGAAAAGTTTAAGGTTTGGAAAGTTGAGAGGTTTAACTGGGAGTTGACTATGTTGATATCGGGTTCGTATTTTAATTTTAGGAGTTGGTATAGCTCTGTTGTGTCATTTGAAACATGCATGAAAAATTTGACGTCAAGCCGGGTTGATTTGATATGATTCGGCATGAGTTGTAGAAGTTGAAAGTTCATAAGTTCATTAAGTTCGATTTGAGGCGCGATTTGTGGTTTTAATGTTGTTTGATGTGATTTGAGGCCTCGAGAAGGTCCGCGTTATGTTATAGAACTTATTAGTATGTTCGAAGGGGGTCCGGGGGCGCTGGGTGTGTTTCGGACGCGTTTCGGATGGTTTCTATGTTTTGGGGCATATCTGATTCTGGTGCGTTGCATTTGCACAATTTGGAGAGCAGGTGTGGGGCCTCTCCTGTGCATTTTGTGTCGCTTTGCAACGATGAGGCTTGGGAGCGAGATTCGCTTCTACGGAATTAGGTGCACAGGTGCAATGTTCCCTTTTGCGGCTTAGTGATCACAGATGTGCAGGATTTTGCTTCTACGGTTAGGTCGGCGCTTCTGCGGTTAGGTACGACCCCTTTTACGTAGGCGCAAGGTCTGGTCTCATTAGTGGAAACCGTAGGTGTGGATGATGTTTTGCAAAAGCGAGTGCGCAGGTGCGCATTTCTGGGCTGAAAAAGCGAAAGTGCTAAGCAGAATGTTTAAATTTCGAGTGTTTGGCCACTCTTATCATATCTTAAGTTGTAAACATCGATTTTGGGTGATTTTGGAGGGGTTCTTCACATGTAGGATTGGGGCAAGTGCTCCTTGACTGGATTTGATCATACTTCAAGATTCTATATTTGTTTTGATCATTAAATTAGTGGTTTGAGTTGGAAAAATGAAAATTTTTATATAAACTTTCAAAAATGTAAAATGAAGATTTGAAGGCCAATTTGATGTCGGAATTGAATAATTCTGGTATGGTTGGATTTGTATCGGAATGGGTATTCAGATTTTTGAATTTTATCGGGTTTCGAGGTGCGAGCTCGAGGTTGATGTTTTGGGTTGACTTTTTAGTTTTCATTAAATATCGAAACTTTATTATCTGGAATTATTTCCTATGATTTTTATTTATGATATTAAGTTATTTTGGTTAGATTTGAGCCGTCCAAAGGTTGTTCCGCACGAGAATGTCATTTTAGAGTATTGGTTTAGCTTCTTTGAGGTAAGTATCTTGTCTAACTTTGTGTGGGGGAACAACCCATTAGGCTTTGAGTCATTTGAGCTAATTGCGTTATTTGAAAGACATGTATGCGAGGTGACGAGTATGTTCTCGGGCTTATATGTGAAAATTGACCAGTTTAGACTCTTAGGCATCTTTCATGTACTTATTTGGAATTTTTAGTACATGTTATATCTTTTATTCGTCATGTCTACTATCACATTCTTTGTTTGAAGTTGTCGTTACATGTCACATTATTTACTTGTTGAGTTTGCTCTTATGTGCCTTATTTGAAGTTGTTATCACTTTTATCATTGAGTGATTTCTTTTATTGTGGAGTTACTCTTAATTGAAATTGTTGTTACATGATATACTTTTGTCTTCGGGTTATTCTCATGCATTTAGACGTAGTACTAGTTCGTGCCATCTCTTCATTGTTATCCTATTCATACACTAGAATCTAAAGTTTGTCGTTTCATAGGAATACTTTCACTATTGAGTTTATCCATAAACAATTCAATGAAATTAGGTTATCGAAAGTCATTAATCTATTTTAATTGAAGTTGTGTTTAAAGGGGGTGTTGTTCCTTGTTGAGTTACTTTCCCGTTCATTTTGTTGGTATTGAGATTCTATACACATTGTGTTGAGCCGTGGGCTAATTGGTTTGGAGATATTGATATTGTTGGATTTTTAGAAAGGTTGTGGCCTATGGGCGCTTGTGATACAAGTTGATATATTTTGTTGTTGTGATATTAGCACATGTGAATTGTTCTGTGGTTTGGTTGTGGTTATGCGGGGCATAAGGGTGACACCTCTCCACTGTTGATTGTACAGAGTGATACAGGTGGCTATTGTGTTATTGTCCGGGCGGATCGATAAGGGTGAGTATAATATAGAGTGATAATGGTGGCTATCGGAGAGATAAGGGTGGCAATGTCAGGGATGATGTGTGATGGCGTGGGGAATATTGTGTTGGTGATTTTCGTGCGATGATATGTTTCTCCTTGTGTATGTCAGACACCTTATGTGACTTGTTTTCTTGCTTCGATAACCTACTTAAATATCTTTAATATTACTTGTTAACTTGGGCTGCAGTGGTACACTCACACAAGCATACACCATAGAATGCCACTTATACTAGCTCAGGAGTATGAAACTTCATATTTATTGATCATGCTCATGTGTTCTTGTATTATCTGTTTTCATGTTGATATTGAGGTTGTGACCACGTCGGGCAGATTGTGATATTAAACATGTGACCACATCGGGCGGATTATGATTGTGAGCCTCTGACCACGCCGGGCAGATTGTGAATGTGAGCCTGTGATCATGCCAGCCGGCTTGAGATGTTGGCACATCAGTTGTCCCTGCAGTTGTGATTTGAGATGTGGGAACAATGTTCCGTGAGCATATGATGGTGGGTTGAGAAATGTGACTTGTGACTATGAGATGAGGTATCACTGAGTGATTTCGTTGTTAAACTTGTTGTAGAACAACTTGATTTTTTGGTTGTCCTTTGTGTTCCTTATTTGGTTTGAATGATACTTCACGGTGTTCTTATTTCTTTACTGTTTATATCACTTGTTGATTCTTGTTTGCAGTAAGTGATTTCTACTTTCCAATATTAGCTTTATACTTCTATACTACACAAGTTATTTTGTCTAGTGAGTGTCTTGACTTGTACCTCGTCACTACTCTACCGAGGTTAGTCTTGATAGTTACTGGGTACGGACCGTGATGTACTCATATTATACTTCTGCGCATTTTTATGCAGAGCCGGGTATTGGAGATATCAGACTCGGGCAGAATTAGCATATTGGTCATGAGGATTCAAGGTAGAGCTGCTTGGTCGTCGCAGTCCCTTGGAGTTCTTTCCTTTTGTACTGTCAGCTTGTTATTTGAACAGTACTGTATTTCGATCTTTGAGATCTTTCCATGTACTTAGCTAGAGTTCGTGGCTCTGTATTACCAGTCTTGGGAGGTTTTTAAGATTAATGTCGTGTAGGCTCATTTTGCTCTTGTTTCCATATTCATATTAAACACTATTTCAAATTATCATTGTTAAAAATTGGCTTAATTGTTATAGTAATTGGTTTACCTAGTCTTAGAGACTAGGTGCCATCACGACATCCTACGGAGGGGGTTTGGGGTCATGACAAGTTGGTATCAGAGCTCTAGGTTCATAGGTTTTACGAGTCACGAGCAAGTTTAGTAGAGTCTTCCCGATCAGTACGGAGACTTCCGTACTTATTTTCGAGAGGCTACGGAACTATTAGGAAAATTTTCCTTCTTTCATTCCTGTCGTGCGGAATTATTGATTTCGAAGTTTGAGCCTTTGTATCTCTATTCTCTCACAGATGGTGAGGACACGTGCTACCGGATCAGCTGAGCAAACACTCGTGCCCCTCTGCTAGAGCCGCGAGAGGCCGGGGCTGAGGTAGAGGTAGAGGAGGGGAGGGGCACGTACTGCAGGTAGAGCACCTGTCATAGTAGTAGATGAGGAGCCGCCAGTAGCTCCGATTGGGGGACAGGCACCGGAGGCGCTTGTTGTTACCCTCGGACTTCAGGAGACTTTAGCGCAGTTCTTCAACATGTTCGATACATTGGCTCAGGCGGGATTGATCTCTGTTGCACTAGCTACTTAGCAGATTAGGGTGGGAGCTCAAACTCCCACCACCCATACTCCAGAGCAGTGGGCTCACAATGGTCAGGTTCCGTGTGTAGTGCCAGTACAGCCTGCTATTCCGATTCAGCCTGAGGTAAGGCCAGGGGCATCAGAGGAGGAGCAGTATAGGCTTGAGAGGTTCAAGAGGTATAGTCCACCTACTTTCAGTGGCACAGCTATCGAGGATGCACCGTGATTTCTACAGAAGTGTCACCGTATTCTCCATACCATGGGTATTGTGAAGGTGAGCGGAGTTTCTTTTACTACATATTAGCTGTCGGGAGCAGCGTATCAGTGATAGAAGGTCTGTGAGGAGGGTAGCCCAGCCGATGCAGCACCACCCACTTGGGCTTAGTTTTCACAGATGTTTTTGAGGGATTTTGTTCCCTAGACCCTTCGGCATGCGTGGCGTATTAAGTTTGAGCGGCTGCGTCAGGACACCATGATGGTGTCAGAGTATGCCATCAGGTTTAGTGAGTTATCCCATCATGCACCTACTTTGGTTCCTACATTCCGAGAGCAAGTCCGCTGATTCATTGAGGGGATCAGTTATGATCTTAGATTCAGCATGGTTTGGGAGTTGCAGATGATACTCCATTTCAACCAGTGGTGGAGATTGTTAGGATGTCATAGCGTATTCGGGGTGAGGAGGGGGAGGATAAGGAGACCAAGAGGTCTCGAGGTTCTAGAGGGCTAAATGAATTCTACTCTTCAGCTATGACCCACCATGGCGGACGCTCGGGAAGTCGGCCAGTCCAGTCTACACTTCAGACTACTCGTGGTGCTCCAGTTAGCCAGGGTACTCAGGTGGGGCAGTCATCTTTCAGTGCATCACCAGCACGGGGTTCCTACAACGGTTATTCCAATTATCCGGCACGGACTCAATGCCAGCAGCCATGCCCCCAGAGGAGTTGTTATGAGTGTGGTAATACTAGGCTCATCATGAGAAATTGTCCCAGACTCGAGAGGGGCAGATTTCATCAGAGCACTCAGGCTACGGGCCCCATTCCAGTTTCTATTCCACTTTGCACAGCCAGTTAGGTTTGAGGACATGCGGGTAGAGGGCGCCCTAGAGGGGGAGATGCTTTCTATGGTAGGGCTGAAGCTGCGGCACCAGATGGTATTGTTATAGGTATGGTTTCAATTTTTATAGAGGAGTATCATCCTTATTTTGATTCAATTCTGCTTATTGAGGTAAGTCCTCTTATCTTGCTTCACATATGGGTGAGTTTCGTGATTTTATACTCTGCTATGTATTTACCCCTATTGGGAAATTCTATAATGGTAGCCCGTGTCTATTATTTTGGTTTTTCACTATTTAGAATTGTGAGACTAGAAGTGACTTTCTGTCACTCATTACGGTAAGTTTCTATGTGATTTCTAGGTGGTTTGGCTACGATTCGTGATTTAGGGGCTCTACCGATATAGGAAGTCCATTATGTGTTATGATTTTGTTTCGCAACATAGAGTTAGTGGAAGGTTTCGATTGGTATGAGGTGTATTTTACCTGTGACTCAGAGCAGAGAATGGGATCCTCGCGTTTTCATGTAGTTTGATATGTTTGAACTAAACTGTATCCATTCATACTCGCATTGTGCTTATTGGTTTTTAGCTTGTGAGGTGTGTGCCTAGGTGGCATTAGGTGTGACTTGTTGATTTGAGTGAATGGTCATGGGATCTTCATGTCTCTTGCATCGTTGTCAGTGTTCTGAAGGTTTGAAACAAGGTTCTAGCTGATATGTGGTTAATTGTCAGTGCTAGATTTGATTATGGGCAGCTAGGGTGGCCAGAGATGTTGTTGTGGGCATACGTGTCATGTGTATGTTGTATGGTTGTACCTCGTGGGTGTAGGCATGGCTTGTTATAGCTGGATGAGGTTGTTACCGTGTGTTGAAGTGGGAATCGGGTCCTTGGGAAATGATCGGATGGTGAAAATTTGTTCTAATGTTTATCAGTGCCGGTGGAAGGGATAATTTTCAATTGAGATGATGTTGTTGGGCTTATGTGGATTTGGATGATGTGGGATCACCCGCGAGTACATGTATAGTGAGTACATTCAATAGTTTGATGAATTCCGAATGGTTCTTGGCACGTTCGAGGACGAACGTTTGTTTAAGAGGGCAGGAATGTAACGACCCGACCAGTCGTTTTCAGAATTAGCATCCTGTTTGGTGGCTTAAGGTCTCGAGCAACTTCGTATTATGTATTATGACTTGCGTGTGTGGCCAGGTTCATCTTCGGATGATTCATGATTGATTTGGAAGGATGATTCTTGTTTTAGAAGCTTAAGCGGTAAGAGTTGACCGAAATTTGACTTTTGTGTAGACAACTCCGGAATAGTATTTTGATGGTTCCAATAGCTCCTTATGGTTATTTTGGACTTAGGCGTGTGTCCGGAATTGGATTTGGAGGTCCGTAGGTCGAGTTGAGGCATTTTGGCGAAAATTGAAAAGTTAAAGGTTTGAAAGGTTGAGAGGTTTGACTGTGAGTTGACTTTGTTGATATCGGGTTCGGATTTTAATTTCGGGAGTTGGTACATCTCTATTGTGTCATTTGAAACTTGCATGCAAAATTTGACATCATTCCGGGTTTAATTGATATGATTCGTCGCGAGTTGTAGAAGTTGAAAGTTCACAAGTTCATTAAGTTCAATTTGAGGCGCGATTCGTTGTTTTGATTTTGTTTGATGTGATTTGAGACCTCGAGCAGGTCCGTATTATGTTATGGAACTTTTTAATATGTTTGTACTGGGTCCTGGGGGCCTCGGGTGTGTTTCAGACGAGTTTCGGATGCTTTCTATGTTTTTGGGCATATCTAATTCTGGTGTGTCGCATCTGCACATTTTGGAGCAAAGGTGCAGGGCCACTTCTGCGCATTTTGTGTCGTTACATGTCACATTCTTTACTTGTCGAATTTGCTCTTATGTGCCTTATTTGAAGTTGTTATCACTTTTATCATTATGTGATTTCTTTTATTGTGGAGTTACTCTTAGTTGAAATAGTTGTTACACGATATCCTTTTATTGCCAGGTTATTCTCATGCATTTAGACGTAGTTGAAATAGTTGTTACACAAGGCCTGGTGGACTGTTTCAGAGGATTGAGCTCCCCGAGTAGAAGTGGGAGCGGATCACTATCGATTTTGTTGTTGGACTTCCGCAGACTCGGAAGAAGTTCGACGCAGTTTGTGTTATTGTTGATAGGCTAACCAAATCAGCGCATTTCATTCCTGTAGATGTCTCCTATTCACCCGAGAGGTTAGCTGAGATCTATATCCGGGAGATTGTTCGCCTTCATGGTGTGCCGATATCTATCATTTCGGACCGGGGTACGCAGTTTACCTCGCGTTTCTGGAGGGCAGTTCAACGAGAGTTGGGCACCCAGGTTGAGTTGAGTACAGCATTTCATCCTCAGACGGATGGACAAAATGAGCGGACTATTAAGATATTGGAGGATATGCTCCGAGCTTGTGTTATTGACTTTGGAGGTTCATGCGATCAGTTTTTGCCTTTAGCAGAGTTCGCCTACAACAACAGCTACTAGTCGAGTATCCAGATGGCTCCTTATGAGGCTTTATATGGTAGGCGGTGTCGATCTCCGGTTGGATGGTTTGAGCCGGGAAAGGCTCAGTTGTTAGGTACAGATCTGGTTCAGGAGACCTTGGACAAGGTCAGGATCATTCAGGGTAGGCTTCGTACAGCTCAGTCCAGGCAAAAGAGCTATGCAGATCGCAAGGTACGAGATGTGGCTTTTATGGTTGGTAAGCGGGTATTTCTCCGAGTGTCGCCTATGAAGGGCGTGATGAGATTTGGGAAGAAAGGCAAGCTTAGCCCGAGGTTCGTTGGTCCATTTGAGATTCCTGATCGAGAGGGAGAGGAGGCTTATAGACTTGCATTGCCGCCGAGCTTATCAGTCGTGCTTCCAGTTTTTCATGTGTCCATGATCCGGAAATATTACGGCGATCCATCTCACGTGTTAGATTTCCGCACCGTCCAGTTGGACAAGGACTTGTCTTATGAGGAGGAGCCGGTAGCTATTCTAGACCGGCAGGTTCGTCAGTTGAGGTCGAAGAGTTTTCCTTCTGTTCGTGTTCAGTGGAGAGGTCAGCCTCCTGAGGCATCGACCTGGGAGTCTGAGTCCGATATACGGAGCCGTTATCCACATCTTTTCCCCGACTCAGGTACTTCCTTCTTCTGTCCGCTCAAGGACGAACGGTTGTCTTAGAGGAGGAGAATGTGATGACCCAAAGGATCATCACCTATTTTTTAGATTGAATTCAGTGTTTCGAGGCTTAAAAATCCCCTTTTTTACCTCACCTCGATTTGCATGTGCAGTCTATATAATTTTTTTCAGAACGTTTTTATGTAGAAAGATTAAAATATGAAATAGAGCTTTAAAGCTCAAGTGAGTTGACTTCCGTCAACATTTTTAGTAGACGGACCTGTATAAGTGTTTTGATAGTTCAAGTAGGTCCGTATCGTGATTTAGGACTTGAGGATATGCCCAGAATCAAATTTTGAGGTCCCGAGCTCAAGTTATAGCCATTTAATGAAAAAAAAAAAAACAAACAAAGATTTCTTCATATCCTAACTAACCCCATGATCCCCTCTTCCCAAACCCATCAGATCTTTTTCCCCTAACTTCCCCCCACTTTCATGTCTCTCCCTCCCCATACCAGATTAAGAATAAACTCTTTGGAATTGCTGGCAGCTGAATAGTTAGCATTGTATCAGGTATTGGAGTTTCATTGAACACCTCTTTGCAGTAGCTCCTTCCTTTGTTTTGAAAGAAGAACAAAGTGAGCATTAAATAACTAGTGTTATTGTAGTGATTAAAAAATAACATTATGTGTATAATGGTTATACAGTGATTGATTAGCAGATAATATAGAAATATAGGAAATTTCAAGAATAAGATAATCTGATCTCTTACTGCTACAATTCGTTCTTTCTCATCTTTAACTTAGAATACATAATGATCATAATGATTGGGTAATCATGAGAGGTGAAATTGTATTATAAAACAGTAGTCAAATTGGTTTGCAGGAATAATCAATGTTCCGCAACTGTTAAGTTATATTTGAGACCACTGTCTCGACGTCTACTACTAAAAACACAGCGTTTGATATTGATTTGGTTACATGATCGGATCAATTGGATTGAGGGTTAGACTTTGATTTGGATTTGTCCTAAAATTATGAAAATTATTTATTTAGACTAATTAAAACATGTTACTCGATATTTTGGATAGATTGAGGTCATTGGAGGCCGTTTGATTGGTGTTTTAGACGACGCAAGGTTGGGAAAACTTCCTGTTGGCGAGACGTTTCAAGGTTAGGAACGTCCCGTTAGCGAGGTTGCACTTTCTTCAACTCGCGATCTTCAATTTCCAGTGCCTTTGGCGCTTGTGAAGTATCACCAAAGATTTGAACCCTTCGGACACAAAGTTTCAAGGCGAAGGTTGGTTGGAATCTTGAATTTGGTTGCAAAGCGAGGTAAGTGTCCGTTCTAACCTTAGCTTGAGGGATTAGAAGTTGCGTGCTATTTGTTAATTGCTTCTTGTTGAGTATGATGTATAGGCATGGTGACGAGTATCTATACCTTGGTGTCGAGCATGATCGTGAGTCTTAAATGGATAGTTGTTGTGTTCTTAAATGATACTACGAAAACCTTAATTGATGATTCTCGATGTTGAGCAAGCATTCAGTTTATTTATCGTGGACTTTATTTATAATTGAGTATTGGCATTAGTTGAGCTGAGTAGAAGTTGAGTTAAGATTAGTTATAGCTGATTCTCCCTTGCCGGGATGTTTGCTTTGATATTATTGTTCCCTTGCTGGGAAGTTATTGTACTGTTGTTGTTCCCTTGCCGGGATTTCTTGTGATTTTTGTGATGACTTGTAAATGGAAGCGGGTGGTACGCCTACCACAAAGTATGATGTAAATGGGAGCGGGTGGTACACCTACCACAAAAGATTAATGAAATGGGAGCGGGTGGTACGCCTACCACAAGATATAATGAAATGGGAGTGGGTGGTACGCCTAACACAAAATATGAGAAATGGGATCGGGTTGCACACCTGCAACAAGATAGAACAGAAAGTGACAGTTTCCTGTATTTCATTTTATTCGTGTTAGAAGTTAAATTGTAGTTTCCTTATTATTCTTTGATGATCTGTTTTATCTGCTACCCGAAGCATGTTTCCCTTCCCCAACTTTAATTGTTTAATTACTTCTATCTTCCCACTGTAGATGTGTGTATATATATATATATATATAACTGCACAGGTCTATCTGGATTCTGGTCCTAGCCTCGTCACTATCTCGCCGGGGTTAGGCCAGGCACTTATCAGCACATGGGGTCGGTTGTGCTGATACTATACTCTTCACTCTTTTGTGCGGATCCCAGCGCTGCAGATTTCAGACCGTAGTGAGCTTCCAGCTTCTTGCTTATCAGGCGGCCCGAGGTAGTCCTGCAGGCGTCCGCAGGCCTTGGTGCCTCCCGTTATCTATTCTACCTGTTTCTTTTATGTAGTCCCAGAGACAGTATTTTGTTATTTCTTTCAGACCCTTATTTGTAGTCTTAGACAGTTTGTGAAGCTGTGACACCAAATCTTGGGTAGTTTCCCTAAGGAGATTTTATTAGCGGTATCTTAAAGTCTGAAATTTTATTATTCCGCTCGTTAAGTTATGTTGTTATTTAGTTGTTGGCTTTAAGTTGTAATGAATTTAAAAATGTAAACCAGGAAAATAATTCGATTATTTGGCTTGCCTAGCTTTCACTAGTAGGCACCATCACAACTCCCGAGGGTGGGAAATCCGGGTCGTGATAAGTTGGTATCAGAGCTTTAGGTTACATGGGTCTCACAGTTCACAGACAAGCTCGGTAGAGTATGAGGGATCGGCACGGAGACGTCTGTATTTATCCCCCAGAGGCTACAGAGTTAGGAAAAACTTCACATTTGTTCTTTCTTGTCGTGCGGTTTTGTTTCTCAAGGCTAATTGGATTTCTACTCTGTTCTCTCGCAGATGGCGAGAACACGCGCTTCCTCATCTACCGCTCAGCAGCCCGAGCCCCCAGAAGCAGCTCCCACGAGGTGCAATGGGCGAGGGCGAGGCCATGCTAGAGGCTGAGGTAGGGGCAGAGCTCAGCCCCCAGCAGCAGCACCAGTGGCGGAGCCTCAGGTTGATTTTGACGAGGAGGTTCCGGCCCCAGCAGTTCCGGTAGGCCCAGCTCAGGCTCCAGAGGGGTTTATTGCTACCCCAGTCCTTCAGGACTCTTTAGTCAGATTGGTGGGTCTCATGGAGAGTGTCACCCGAGCAAGCTTTCTTCCAGTAGCACCAGCCACTTCTCAGGCTGGAGGAGGGGCTCAGATTCCTGCTACTCGCACTCCGGAGCAGGTAGCTCCCCAGGTTCAGGTTCTAGCGATTCAACCAGCTGTGGCAGTTCAGCCGGGTGCAGTAGCTCAGGCCGGCGATGGAGCGGCTATATCCGATGATGCCTTGTGGAGGCTAGATAGGTTCACCAAGCTCTTCACTACTACTTTCAACGGTGCTTCTTCGGGGGATCCCCAGGACTTCCTATACAGCTGCCACGAGGTTCTCAGGAACATGGGTATTGTTGAGACCAATGGGGTAGATTTTTCTACATTTCGCCTCTCTGGATCCGCCAAGACTTGGTGGAGGGATTATTGCTTAACTAGGCCAGCCGGGTCGCCATCTTTGACTTGGGAGCATTTCACAGCGTTGTTTCTAGAGAACTTTCTCCCCATTACTCAAAGAGAGGCCTATCGGAGGTAGTTTGAGCGCCTCCAGCAGGGTTCCATAACGGTTACCCAGTATGAGACCAGGTTCATCGATTTGGCTCGGCATGCTCTCATCATACTTCCTACAGAGAGGGAGAGGGTGAGGAGGTTTATTGACGGTCTTATTCAGCCAATTCGTCTTCAGATGGCTAGGGAGACTGGGAGTAAGATTACTTTTCAGGAGGCGGCCAATGTGGCCCGCAGAGTTGAGATGGTTCTGTCACATGGAGGTGGTCATGGGTCGGATAAGAGACCCCTTCATTCAGGCAGATTCAGTGGTACTTTGTCCGAAGGTAGAGATTCATATGGTAGAGGCCATCCTCCTAGGCCCTTCCAGTCAGCTCTTCAGGTTTCTCATGGTGCTTCAGGTAGCCGTGGTCCTCAGATGCAGTATCCTGATCAGTAGTCCTTCAGTGCACCACCGGCACCCATCAGTGCACCACCGCTTCAGAGTTTCTAGGGTCGACAGCTGAGGGCTTGTTTTACTTATGGCTACACGAGGCACATTGCTAGGTATTGCCCTCAAGCTTCGAGCAGTTCTCCGCATCAGGGTTCTCGTGCTATGGTACAGGCACCAGATGTTCCGCAGCCCGCCAAGCTAACTAGAGGTGGGGAGGTGCTAGAGGTGGAGGTAGAGGTACTAGAGGTGGAGCTCAGGCCGGCAGAGGTGGGGGCCACCCAGCAGCAGGCCATCCCAGAGATGTGGTTCATGATGGTGGGGCTCAGCCCTGATCTTATGCTCTCCCAGCCCGGCCCGCGGCTGAGGCTTCAGATGCAGTGATTACTAGTATGGTTCTGGTTTGTGATAGAGACGCTTCAGTATTATTTGATCCAGGGTCTACCTACTCGTATGTCATCTTATTTCGCACCGTATCTGGTCATGCCTAGTGATTCATTGAGTGGTCCTGTTTATGTGTGTACCCCGGTGAGTGATTCTATTGTGGTAGATCGAGTCCATCGTTCCTGTGTTGTCGTGATTGGGGTTCTTGAGACTCGTGTAGATTTATTGCTTTTAGACATGGTTGATTTCGATGTTATATTGGGGATGGACTGGTTATCACCTTACCACGCTATCTTGGATTGCCATGCCAAGACTGTGACCTTAGCTTTACCGGGTATGCCTCGTTTAGAGTGGCGAGGGACTCCTAGTCATTCTACCCGTAGTGTTATCTCTTATGTGAAGGCTCGGTGTATGGTCGAGAAGGGGTGTTTGGCCTATTTGGCTTATGTTCGTGATTCCACTGCTGAGGTTCTCTCTATTGAATCTATGCCCGTGGTTCGTGAGTTTCCCGAGTTTTTCCCTTCCGACCTGCCGGGGATGCCACCTGACAGGGATATAGACTTCTTCATTGATTTGGCTCCGGGCACTCAGCCCATTTCTATCCTGCCGTATCGCATGGCCCCGCCGGAGTTGAAAGAGTTGAAGGAGCAGTTTCAAGACTTTCTTGAGAAGGGTTTCATTAGACCTAGTGTTTTTCCTTGGGGTGCGCCGGTGTTGTTTGTTAAAAAGAAGGATGGGTCAATGAGAACGTGCATTGATTACCGACAATTGAACAAGGTTACAATCAAGAATAAGTATCCATTGCCGAGGATTGATGATTTGTTCGATCAGCTTCAGGGTGCCAAGGTATTTTCAAAGATTGACTTGAGGTCTGGCTACCATCAGTTGAGGATTAGGGCATCCGATGTCCTTAAGACAGCTTTCCGCACTCGGTACGGGCATTATGAGTTCTTGGTCATGTCATTTGGGTTGACAAATGCCCCAGCAGCTTATATGGAATTGATGAACCGAGTGTCCAGACCTTATTTAGACTCGTTCGTGATAATCTTCATTGATGACATTCTGATCTATTCCCGCAGCCAGGAGGAGCACGAGCAGCATCTCAGAGTGGTTCTTCAGACTCTAAAGGATAGTCAGTTATATGCTAAGTTCTCGAAGTGTGAGTTCCGGTTGAGTTCGGTTACATTTCTGGGTCATGTTGTATCAGTAGAGGGTGTTCAGGTTGATCCGAAGAAGATTGAGACAGTCAAGAACTGGCCTAGACCAACATCAGCTACAGAGATTTGGAGTTTCTTGGGATTGGCAAGCTACTATCGTCGGTTCGTGGAGGGGTTTTCATCTATTGCAGCCCCGATGACCAGGTTGACGCAGAAGGGTACCCAGTTCAGGTGCTCGGATGAGTGTGAGGCGAGCTTTCGGAAGCTTAAGACAGCTTTGACCACGGCACCAGTGTTAGTTTTACCCACAGGTTCAGGGCCTTACACAGTTTATTGTGATGCTTCGCGTATTGGGCTTGGTGCAGTGCTGATGCAGGAGGACAAGGTCATTGCCTATGCTTCGAGGCAATTGAAGATTCATGAGAAGAACTATCCGGTGCATGATTTAGAATTGGCAGCCATAGTTCATGCATTGAAGATTTGGAGGCACTATCTGTATGGCGTGGCATGTGAGGTGTTCACGGATCATAAGAGTCTTCAGTATTTGTTCAAGCAAAAGGAGTTGAATTTGAGGCAGAGAAGGTGGTTGGAGTTGTTGAAGGATTATGATGTCACTATCTTATATCACTCGAGAAAGGCCAATGTGGTGGCTGATGCCTTGAGTAGGAAGTCGGCCAGTATGGGCAGTCTTGCTTATATTCCGGTCGACGAGAGGCCACTTGCTTTGGATGTTCAGGCTTTGGCCAATCAGATTGTGAGGTTGGATATTTCTGAGCCTAGTCGGGTATTAGCTTGCACGGTCTCTCATTCTTCGTTGTTGGAGCGTATCTGATAGTTTGATGATCCCCATTTGCGTGTCCTTAGAGACACTGTGCAGTGTGGAGGTGCCAAGCAGGATACCTTAGGTGACGATGGAATTTTGAGATTGCAGGGTCGAGTTTGTGTGCCTAATGTGGAAGGGCTTCAGGAGTTGATTTTAGAGGAGGCCCATAGCTCCAGGTATTCTATTCATCCAGGCACCGCGAAGATGTATCAGGATTTGCGGAAGCATTATTCGTGGAGAAAAACGAAGAAGGATATTGTTGCATACGTGACTCGGTGTTTGAATTTCCAGCAGGTTAAGTATGAACATCAGAGGCCTGGTGGACTGTTTCAGAGAATTGAGCTCCCCGAGTGGAAGTGGGAGCGGATCACTATGGATTTCGTTGTTGGACTTCCGCAGACTCGAAAGAAGTTCGACGCAGTTTGTGTCATTGTTGATAGGCTGACCAAATCAGCGCATTTCATTCCTGTGGCAGTCTCCTATTCATCCGAGAGGTTAGCTGAGATCTATATCCGGGAGATTGTTCGCCTTCATGGTGTACCGATATCTATCATTTCGGACCGGGGTACGCAGTTTACCTCGCGTTTCTAGAGGGCAGTTCAGCGAGAGTTGGGCACCCAGGTTGAGTTGAGTACAGCATTTCATCCTCAGACGGACGGACAAATTGAGCGGACTATTCAGATATTGGAGGATATGCTCCGAGCTTGTGTTATTGACTTTGGAGGTTCGTGGGATCAGTTTTTGCCTTTAGCAGAGTTCGCCTACAACAATAGCTACCAGTCGAGTATCCAGATGGCTCCTTATGAGGCTTTATATGGTAGGTGGTCTCGATCTCCGGTTGGATGGTTTGAGCCGGGAAAGGCTCGGTTGTTAGGTACAGATCTGGTTCAGGAGACCTTGGACAAGGTCAGGATCATTCAGGGTAGGCTTCATACAGCTCAGTCCAGGAAAAAGAGCTATGCAGATCGCAAGGTACGAGATGTGGCTTTTATGGTTAGTGAGCGGGTATTGCTCCGAGTGTCGCCTATGAAGGGCGTGATGAGATTTGGGAGGAAAGGCAAGCTTAGCCCTAGGTTCGTTGGTCCGTTTGAGATTCTTGATCGAGTGGGAGAGGTGGCTTATAGACTTGCATTGCCGCCGAGCTTATCAGTCGTGCTTCCAGTTTTTCATGTGTCCATGCTCCGGAAATATTACGGCGGTCCATCTCACGTGTTAGATTTCAGCACCGTCCAGTTGGACAAGGACTTGTCTTATGAGGAGGAGCCGGTAGCTATTCTAGACCGGCAGGTTCGTCAGTTGAGGTCGAAGAGTTTTCCTTCTGTTCGTGTTCAGTGGAGAGGTCAGCCTCCTGAGCCATCAACCTGGGAGTCCGAGTCCGATATGCGGAGCCGTTATCCACATCTTTTCCCCGACTCAGGTACTTCCTTCTTCTGTCCGTTCGAGGACGAACGATTGTCTTAGAGGAGGAGAATGTGACGACCCAAAGGGTCATCACCTATTTTTAGATTGAATTCAGTGTACCGAGGCTTAAAAAACATCTTTTTTACCTCACCTCGATTTGCATGTGCAGTCTATATAATTTTTTTCAGAACGTTTTTATGTGGAAAGATTAAAATATGAAATAGAGCTTTAAAGCTCAAGTGAGTTGACTTCCGTCAATATTTTTAGTAGACGGACCTGTATAAGTGTTTTGATAGTTTAAGTAGGTCCGTATCGTGATTTAGGACTTGGGCGTATGCCCGAAATCAAATTTTGAGGTCCCAAACTCAAGTTATAGCCATTTAATGAAAAAAAAAAAAAACAAACAAAGATTTCTTCATATCCTAACTAACTCCATGATCCCCTCTTCCCAAACCCATCAGATCTTTTTCCCCTAACTTCCCCCCACTTTCACGTCTCTCCCTCCCCATACCAGATTAAGAATAAACTCTTTGGAATTGCTGGCGGCTGAATGGTTAGCACTGTAATTATACAATCAGGTATTGGAGTTTCATTGAATACCTCTTTGCAGTAGCTCCTTCCTTTGTTTTGAAAGAAGAACAAAGTAAGCATTAAATAACTAGTGTTATTGTAGTGATTAAAAAATAACATTATGTGTATAATGGTTATACAATGATTGATTAGCAGATTATATAGAAATATAGGAAATTTCAAGAATAAGATAATCTGATCTCTTACTGCTACAATTCGTTCTTTCTCATCTTTAACTTAGAATACATAATGATCATAATGATTGGGTAATCATGAGATGTGAAATTGTATTATAAAATAATAGTCAAATTGGTTAGCAGGAATAATCAATGTTCCGCAACTGTTAAGTTATATTTGAGACCACTGTCTCGACGTCTAGTACTAAAAACACAGCGTATGATATTGATTTGGTTACATGATCGGATCAATTGGATTGAGGGTTAGACTTTGATTTGGATATGTCCTAAAATTATGAAAAATTATTTATTTAGACTAATTAAAACATGTTACTCGATATTTTGGATAGATTGAGGTCATTGGAAGCCGTTTGATTGGTGTTTTAGATGACGCAAGGTTGGGAAAACTTCCTGTTGGTGAGACATTTCAAGGTTGGGAACGTCCCGTTAGCGAGGTTGCACTTTCTTCAACTCGCGATCTTCAATTTCCAGTGCCTTTGACGCTTGTGAAGTATCACCAAAGATTTGAAGCCTTCGGACACAAAATTTCAAGGCGAAGGTTGGTTGGAATTTTGAATTTTGTTGCAAAGCGAGGTAAGTGTCCGGTCTAACCTTAGCTTGAGGGATTAGAAGTTGCGTGCTATTTGTTAATTGCTTCTTGTTGAGTACAATGTATAGGAATGGTGACGAGTATCTATACCTTGGTGTCGAGCATGACCGTGAGTCTTAAATGGATAGTTGTAGTGTTCTTAAATGATACTACGAAAACCTTAATTGATGATTCTCGATGTTGAGCAAGCATTCAGTTTATTTATCATGGACTTTATTTATAATTGAGTATTGGCATTAGTTGAGCTGAGTAAAAGTTGAGTTAAGATTGGTTATAGCTGATTCTCCCTCGCCGGGATGTTTTCTTTGATATTATTGTTCCCTTGCTGGGAAGTTATTATACTGCTGTTGTTCCCTTGCCGGGATTTCTTGTGATTTTTGTGATGACTTGTAAATGGGAGCGGGTGGTATGCCTACCACAAAGTATGATGTAAATAGGAGCGGGTGGTACGCCTACCACAAAAGATTAATAAAATGGGAGCGGGTGGTACGCCTACCACAAGATATAATGAAATGGGAGCGGGTGGTACGCCTAACACAAAATATGAGAAATGGGATCGGGTTGCACACCTGCAACAAGATAGAACAGAAAGTGAAAGTTTCCCGTATTTCATTTTATTCATGTTAGAAGTTAAATTGTAGTTTCCTTATTATTCTTTGATGATCTGTTTTATCTGCTACCCCGAAGCATGTTTCCCTTCCCCAGCTTTAATTGTTTAATTACTTCTATCTTCCCGCTGTAGATGTGTGTATATATATATAACTGCACAGGTCTATCTGGAGTCTGGTCCTAGCCTCGTCACTGTCTCGCCGGGGTTAGGCCAGGCACTTATCAGCACATGGGGTCGGTTGTGCTGAAACTATACTCTGCAATCTTTTGTGCGGATCCCAGCGCTGCAGATTTTGGACCGTAGTGAGCTTCCAGCTTCTTGCTTATCAGGCGGCCCGAGGTAGTCCTGCAGGCGTCCGCAGGCCTTGGTGCCTCCCGGTATCTATTCTACCTGTTTCTTTTATGTAGTCCCAGAGACAGTACTTTGTTATTTCTTTCAGACCCTTATTTGTAGTACTCTTAGACAGTTTATGAAGCTGTGACACCAAATCTTGGGTAGTTTCCTTAAGGAGATTTTATTAGCGGTATCTTAAAGTCTGAAATTTTATTATTCTGCTCGTTAAGTTATGTTGTTATTTAGTTGTTGGCTTTAAGTTGTAATGAATTTAAAAATATAAACAAGGCAAATAATTCAGTTATTTGACTTGCCTAGCTTTCAATAATAGGCGTCATCACGACTTCTGAGTGTGGAAAATCCGAGTCGTAATATGATGAATTCTTCCTAGCCATGTTTTGCTTCGCTTCAGATGAGTTATTTGAGTTATTTCTGTGATTTTCTTACTTTTTGAGCCTTTAATCTTAGGCACGTATGAAATCACTCTCTAGCCTTTTTGTCTCCGCCCAGGTACAGTAGGTTTTCAACATCGGGTCAATTTTTGCCTATTTATGTATTCATTAATTATATGATACTATAAGCTATGCCAACAATGTTCAAAAGCAAAGAAAGAAAAGAAAATGTTTATTTCTTGACAGAAAGAGAACGCTAATTTATGAAATTTGGAACTTCTTTATAACGATGCGTACACTATCTTTTATGAACCTCTATTTGTGAGATTACACTAGTTTCTTTTTTCTTTTTTTGTTGTTCTTTTTGTTGTATGAATCTATAAAAATAAAGGTCTTCTAGTTAATTTCAGTTGTTCAATTTGAAATTTTGGTCAAAGACCTGTTGTATTTTATCATGTTTAACTAGCTCCATTTTGTTCCAACGGTGGATAGACTCTGAAGTTTCTCTTTAATTAGAATGTGGAGAATTGGGAAAAATTTCATCTGTGATGATTCTGTTGGTTAGAGACGTGCAGTAAATCATTCAGGCTTTAGATATGTATTATGTTCAACTATTCGATGAATTAATGACATTTTTACTGGTGTTAGTAATATGCTTAGGCAAAATCTTAGAAAATGTGAAAACGAGAAAGAGAAATGGTAGTTTAGTGTTGAGGCTTAAGTTTTCATTGGTTAACTGAATTCCTATAGGTAAATACTTGTAATTTAATAGATAACTTCTCTCTATGATGAGTACAAAATTATGTTAATTTAGATAATTCGTTAACTGAATTCTTATTGACAAGGAATTAAAAGGAACTCTTATAGCATCCAAGGATTGAATGAGGGGCAGGACAATGTCATTGCACATGAAACCAACAGTAGTTGCTTCATTAATTATTTTAAAACTTTCATTAGTCTAGATTGCATCTTAAAATATCTATTGCTAAGGTTCAAATTTGAAAAGCAACGTCTTTATGTAGCTGGTTCAGGTTTGGGATTTTCAGATTTGGTAACAATAGTGCCAGTTATTCTATTCGCTCATAAATAATATTGTTAGCCATCCAAATGCCCACCAGATTCACTTGGTATTTCTAAAGTACCTCTCTAGTAAATAGAAGCTTCACGTGCATCATATACATGTTTAGAACATCTAGGGGTTGAGTTCTTATTTTATATCTCAACAATGAACTCTAGATTCATTAAGAATTCATTTTATTAGTTTCGAATATCTTTCTGGAGCAGAAGTTCTTTTTCTCTGTAATTTATTCATCTTCTCTATTTCTTTCAGTTCCTCCCCTGAGTACCTAATATATCTTTAAAAGATAGTTCGCTATCTTTGGAATTGATGTGCCTTAGAAAATATACAGAGGTGACTACATTTTGTTTATTGAAGTAGTTCTGTATAGTTGGTTATTTTTTGATAATCTGATAGCATTGTTGAATGAGATGTGCACAGCTCTTATTATTTATATTGGGTCTGAATCATCATCGTCACACCTCCTTTTGTACACCCCCGGAGTATATAAGGGAGTTTTTTCAATTAAAGTGACATTATTCGAAATGGGATTATTTTTTTAAATTTTTCAGAGTCGCCACTTGGAATATTTTGATTGGTGTCCCAAGTCACCGGTTTATTTTTAATCCCAAATCGAAGAAAATTCCGACTTTCCTTGTGAAGTCTGCAAACCAAAAATTCTGAGTAAGGAATTCTGTTAACCCGAGGGAAGGTGTTAGGCACCCTCGGATTCCGTGATTATAGCACGGTCGCTCAACTATTATAACCGGCTTATTATCTGATTTTAATACATGTTTTTAGCCTATGGTATATTTTATCTTTTAACCGTTTTTTGTTTAATTATTAGAAAAAATTGCAACGTCATTTAAAATATGTCATGAACCACGTCACATAAATGCACTCGTAATCCGTAACACATTTTATTTAACGTTGAAATTTGAATTTGGCTCGCATAAATGCGCACCCGAATTTAGGAAAATGAATAATTAAAATAACGCGCCTAAAGCAACTACGCGTTTTTAACTTTTTGAGGGCCATGAAAATTCACTGAATAGCACACCTCGGTTTTCTAATGATTTTAATATTGATTAATGAGGGCCATGTATTTTGAAATTTTATCCAGCACGGCGCACCTCAAATTACTTCGAAAGCTTTTATTATTTGAAGTTGTTAAAATCGGGTTACCTAAAAGGCACCCCCGAAATTGACATTGTTACTATGTCACGGGAACCGTGCCCATAGTCATAATGGTTTATTAATCGCGCCTAAAAGCAGATTACACAAGTTTAAGACACTTAGAAATTAATTGCTTTTATATTTGTATTTAACTATTAAGAGGGCCATGGGCGATCGTTTGTTAATTTTGTATGGCTCGCCTCTATTAATTAAAAGAAATTCTTAGATATAAAGTTGTTAGAACCATATTTATATGACTACTTGAGACTGTTTGTGTCTTTTATACATTGGGCCAGCCCAAATGAAATTTGGTAGCCATAGTTCGAATAGATATTGAGTTTGGACAGCAGGTTTAACAAGCCAAACGGTTCAGGCTCAATTGTAAGCCCAAACCTCAAGTTATCAAACACCTAAAAAGACACTAAACCTGGGTTCGAATCCCAGGGCAACCACGAAGGAATCAGAACCAAACAAAGCATTGGTCTACAAACTGCCATGTTCTTAATTTTTGCACAGACAACCAGCCTCAAAATTACAATCGATTTTCACTAGTTTTAGCAGACAGTACTGGAATTCCAACTTCAATTAGCCACTCTTTAACCTGCCTAATGCAGTTTAGATTCACAACTTATATACTAACTTTCTGCCATTAAATATTACCAATATGCATCTTTTGAGCTATTAAACTTTCTAAACGAACACAAATATTATTTGACCCATATTTCACTAGAACAATTAATAATATTTGCATAAGAAGTGTGAGACTAACATGATATCAGGCTAAGTAGACTTAATCATTTGATCACAAACAAATGCTATATATGATGTAACAGTTTATATGTCACACAATATGATACAATCCATATTACATTACTCACTCAACCAAATAGGTCACTCTCTAATTTTCACAACCATACTAAATTATTTACAACAGCAATGAACTTATTCAATACAGCATTCCACTAACGAATAGAACATAACAGATTTAAAAAAATAAAAATAAAAATATCAAACGAGCATATGGCAGAATCACCAAAAATTCATGCTAAACTTTAAAATGCTTTTCTTCAATTTCATTCCGCCAATTGACTTCATAAATTATGAGATTCAAGATGTGTACCTGAATACTGAAAGGGGAAAGAAGTAAAGGAATAGCAATCAGCAGTATAGCAGCAGCAATCGAGCAATAACAGTATCACCTAATTATCTTTAGCTTTCCAGAATGTTTCAAAAGAGGATTTTTACTGAAAATTTTGAATTTTCTTTCTCTGTTTAAAATTCACTTGAAATCTCTTAGATATATCTTCCACTCTTAGAATCTCCCTTTTTCGTCTGTCCCCCCCCCCCCCCC
>MCJB01029571.1:0-19143 GCA_002018475.1 Nicotiana obtusifolia | reverse complement strand
CCCCCCCCCCTTAATACCAAATATACACTTGCCTTTAAAGGCAATCTGTTAGTTTGTTACTGACAGATTCTTTTTTTTTTCTTTTTCTTTTTTTACTTTTTAATCCTTTTCCAAATTTTGTTTAGCTTAGCTACTCCTCTATTTAACAATAGATTTCTAGTTTTGTCCTTAAGGCAGCCTCCCAGAAGCTTCATAATCTGTTAGTTTGTTACTAACAAATTCCCTACATAGCTATTACCTAAATTATCCCTTTACTACACTGATTTTACATTGTAGACCTAACGGGTCGAGTCGACCCGGTTCCAAACACTAATGAATCCAAATCAAACCCTTTTCTTCTAGGGCTTTTGATTTTACAAGCCCAGTTCAGACACACATATTATTTACCCGTTGCCTTTTACAGAGTCTTGATGACTCGACTAATTTTAAGCCCAACGGAAGGTAAAACATCAAATCCTAAAAAAAGAACAGACTATAGAGCTTAACATGCAGGCACGGATTTTTGACAAAAATTAAAAATTAAAATTGAAAAACTAAAGAAGGGGTAGAAGATGAGAATACTGAAAACAAAAATGAAACAAAAAACAGAAATAAAAAAGACAAATGAGGGAATACCTCGGACCGGTGGGCCTGAATATCTTCAAAATCTTGATTTTTAACCAAGCTTGACTTTAACCGTGTGTTCTTGTTAAGAACACACGGATAAAGTCGATCTTGGTTTTAATCGACTTGGAAACTTCGATTCCAGAAGTTTTGAAACTTTTAGGGTTTCATTTTCGATCTGAAATTGCAAGGATTTTTGGGGGTTTTGACTGAAACGGAGTGGGGATTTGGGGTGAGGGGACGACGGTGGTCTTAGGGTATGATTTTGGTGGATTTGGGGATGGATTGGGGTGAGCCGCCATGCTTATTGGTGGGATTTAGGACGGCGGATTAGGGTTTCGGACTGGGTATTTGGAGAAGATGAAATGAGGGGTAGGGGGCATTTGGACACTTACATAGGCGTGCGAGATCAGTTGCGAGCCGTTGGATCGCTTGGATCAACGGCTCAGATCAGAACTTAAGCAAACGATGTCGTTTCGGGTAAAGGGGTAATTGGGTCTGGGCTGGTCCGGTCCATTGTGTTTTGGGCTGGTCTAATTTAATTAAAAAGCCCAAATCCGAGTTCCTTCCTCTTTTGTTCCATCTTCAATTTCTTTTGTTTCTATTTTTCTTTTTATATATTTAAAATTAAAATCCTAACAGCTAAAAAAAATCCTAAATCATCAAAATTGAAATTAAACTAATTATAAACAACACTTAATTCTAAGAGAACAATAAACTAAAAATTAAAGATGTAAAATGAACTATTTTCATGATTTTCAAATTTTTATAAAACAAATAATTACTAATTTAATTCTAAATAATGTAAAAACAAATCCTAAATGCAATTCATGATGTTTTTGGTATTTCCATGATTTAATTAAAATTAAGCGAAGAAGAAAATGTAAACAATTAAAAAATCTACTAAAATTCTTAAAATAGCGGATAATAATAAAAATCTGTTTAATTTATTATTATTATATTTATTTATTATTAATTTTCTTTTTTTTAATCTTTATAGGAGTATTCTGGGTGTGGCAAAAATCACGCGCTCGCAGTTGCCCCTCTTTGCTCGAAGACACAAAGGGTTTTCAGGCAAAGATAAAATGAGCAACTCTACGGGATTTTTGCCTATCCGAGACTCCATGAGAAGCATTATTGAAAAGATTCTGATCGAACCTCGCTTCAAAGTTTTCCTACATATCCTTGGCTATAAAGGAATCAAGTCAGTGTAGTTCTGGAAGTTTTGGTAGCTGGGACTACCAGGAAGCTGTGATTTTCGCTGTTGCTGCTGCTGTTACTACTTGTTGCGCTCCTTATTACACCAGAATGAAAGATAGAAAGCTAAGCTAGCTACGTCTATCAGCTATGAATTACAAAATTCCTATTTATAAATCTCTTCAAGCTTGATCTTGAGTCTTAGCTGGTTCTCGAGGCAGACTCCGATCTGAATCTTGATTCTTGTCAGCTGTAGGTCCTGGTTCTTTCTTCAAATTTTGGATCAAGGGGGGACATGCGAAGCTTATAACTTCAAACAAATTTTTTGAGTAGACCGCATCCTTGTCCATTGCAGCATTTGAATTTACTTCCTTTTGTTCTTTTCTTCTTTTCTTCATTCTGGATTGAGACTCATTCTTTTGGTCATCTCGAACCCTGTGCCTCGAGGGAACACCTGCTCAGACACCAGACTAACAAACGAATCAATATTTTCTTGCCCGAGTTTCACTGAAAATTTCATGAGTTATTTGTAACTAAAAGCTAAACTACTTCTCTATTGAAAACGGTAAAATAAAGGAAGGGTTGCCAGGTTATGCTGGGAAGTCGACCGGGTTATGCTGGAGAAGGAAGGGTTCTCAAGTTATGCCGAGGACGTTATCGGGCGATTCTACTGGGGAAAAGAAAAGGGTCCCTGGGTTATGCCAGGGTAAAAGGAAAACAAAGGGTCCTTGGGTTATGCCGGGAAAAAAGAAAAATTAAGGTCTTCGGATTATGCCAAAGAGGTCCACGGGTTATGCCGGGGAGGTCCATGGGTTATGCTGGGGATAAAAGAAAAACAGAGATCTTTGGGTTATGCCAAAGAGGTCCACGGGTTATGCTGGGATGAAAGAAAAACAAAGGTCATTGGGTTATGCCAAAGAGGTCAACGGGTTATGCCGGGGAGGTCCACGGGTTATGCCGGGGGTAAAAGAAAAACAGAGATCTTTGGGTTATGCCAAAGAGGTCCACGGGTTATGCCAGGGATAAAAGAAAAACAAAGGTCTTTGGGTTATGCCAAAGAGGTCCACGGGTTATGCCAGAGAGTCCACGATTTATGCCGGGGAAGAAGGAAAACAAAGATCTTTGGGTTATGCCAAAGATGTCCACGGGTTATGCCGGGGATGAAAGAAAAACAAAGGTCTTTGGGTTATACCAAAGAGGTCCGCGGGTTATGCCGAGGATGAAAGAAAAACAAAGGTCTTTGGGTTATGCCAAAGAGGTCCACGGGTTATGCCGGGGATAAAAGAAAAACAAAGATCTTTGGGTTATGCCAAAGAGGTCCGCGGGTTATGCCGGGGATGAAAGAAAAACAAAGGTCTTTGGGTTATGCCAAAGAGGTCCACGGGTTATGCCGGGGAGGTTCACGGGTTATATCGGAGATAAAAGAAAAACATAGATCTTTGGGTTATGCCAAAGAGGTCCACGGTTTATGCCGGGGAGTCCACGGGTTATGCTGGGGATAAAAGAAAAACAGAGGTCTTTGGGTTATGCCAAAGAGGTTGGAGGCTCTATGCTACCATGGTTTTTCTTTTTCTTCTTTTTTTTTTTTAGTAAAAAATAATGCAGGAAAGGGTTTGGAGGAGACTTCCCTCTGATTATTGCTGCAAAGCTATTTTTTATCCTTTGTGCAGTTTCTTTCTGGTTGTACCTTCTTCTTGCAAGGTTGCCTTAGATTGCACCAATTTCCTGTTTTCAAATAAAGGGCGATTGTTAGTTTGAAATGGTGATTGGTTTTGTGGCCTTGATGATTCTAATCACTCGATCCCGGCCCAACTCTTGGTGAGAACCTCCGCTCCTTGCTTGGTTTTCTGAAGGTTGACTTCTTTCTTGAACCGAGGGACTCAGCTTTCCGTAAATTTATTGTGATGGCTTGCCCGTATGGGGCTTTGGTCTTTTTATTTTTCTTGCCTCTAGGGGCTTTTGCCTTTTGATTTCTTTTCATTTTCCACAACTTTTGGGTTTCAGAGCATCGGCCATCATGGGCAGTCGAGGTCGACTTGATACACTTGCTGAAGCTGGTACTTTCCTTGGATCTGGCTTTTATTAAGCGGGACCCTGTAAAACAAATCTTAACACCTTTTCTTTGTACTAGTTTTGGAAACAGAGTTAGACTGAAGGGATTCAAAAAAGTAAACAAAGGGCAAGAGAATGAGTTTAGAAAAGTGTCCCTTTCGGGGAAGAAAGAAGGACTTATCTAGGGTGCATGCAGACTTCACATAGGCATGACATGCTTTTTGGACTGGATACCCGATATGCTCAACTATTCAACTTCTCATAAACCCATCACGATCCGTGTTCTGAAACCGGGAAACCTTGCCAGGACTCTTTCAGTACCACTAGTGGTGAGGATTCCTGCTTTTCGATCAACGGCGCCATTTGCGGGTTTTTGCCGATTGACCTCTCTCATTTCTCTTCTCACCGTTGCCTTGCAGTGCTCTTTACGAGTTTTCACTAACAAGACTCTCTCATTTTTAGTTTCTCTGCTTACATCGCCTTACGGTGCCCGTGTGGGTTTTCACCAATAAGACTCTCTCATTTTATTTCTCTCATTTTGAATGCATTCTCTGATTTTGGAAACCTTTCACCGATTGATCAAAAGGACTTGAACAGGATTTGGTAAAGAGAGTTTTGATTGGATTTCAACTTTGAAACATTTCAAGCGAAATAACGCCCGAACCGTTATAACATCTGCCCCGGTTTCACTTTGGGAAAACTTGGATTTTTATTTTGGTGTGACTGAATCTCAGGGAGAGGCTGCCTACGTATCCTTTCGGAATCAAGTCAGATGTATTTCAGACTACATTTGTTTTTTGGATTTTTGTTTGTTTTATTTTATTTTCTTTTTCTTTTCTTTTCTTTTCTTTTACTTTTTCTTTTTCTTTTTCTCTTTTCTTTTTCCTTTTTTTTTTTTTTATCTTTCTTTTCTTTTCTTTCAACTAAACTTTCCAGTGATAACTTTCGAGTTCCAAAGAGGTTAATCAAAGAAGAATAACCGACTCAAAGGGTTAGCAAAGAATTGGAGTGTTTGGGGTAGCGCGAATGAAAGCCTTCGTCATCCCAATCGGAAAGATTACACATAGTACCTTTTGACTGCATCCGCATTCACTGCTGCTTCTGGGTCATTTCCTTCAATATCTCCCAGGTACAATGCTCCTCTTGGCAGTATTTTCTGATGATATATGGGCCTTTCCAATTAGGAAAGAATTTTCCTTTTGCTTCCTGATGATGGGGAAGAATACGCCTTAAAAAGAGTTGCGCTACTTCAAAATTTCTGGGCCGTACTTTCTTGTTGTAGGCACGGGCCATTCTTTGTTGGTAGAAATGCCCGTGGCAGACTGCGACCATTCGCTTTTTATCAATCAGGATTAACTGTTCCAGGCGGGTTTTGACCCACTCACTATCTTCAATTTCAGCTTCAACAATGATCCGGGGGGAAGGAATTTCAACTTTCGGAGGTATTACGGCTTCAGTGCCATAAACTAAAAGATATGGGGTAGCTCCAATCGATGTGCGCACAGTAGTGCGATACCTTAACAATGCAAACGGCAACTTTTCATGCCACTTCCTGGAGCTTTGAATCATTTTCCTCAAAATCTTTTTGATGTTCTTGTTTGCTGCTTCCACGGCACCATTGGCTTTAGGCCGATAGGGAGTAGAGTTCCTATGCGTTATCTCGAATTGTTCGCATATTTCTCTCATCAAATGACTATTCAGGTTTACAACATTGTCTGTGATGATGGTCGCAGGGATACCAAAACGGCAGATAAGATTGGAATGTACAAAATCTACCACAGCTTTCTTGGTAACAGATTTGAGAGTAATTGCTTCAACTCATTTCGTGAAGTAGTCGATGGCGACCAATATGAATCTGTGCCCGTTTGAGGCTTTTGGCTCGATCAGCCCAATGACGTCCATGCCCCAGGCAACAAATGGCCAAGGTGATGACATGGGATGTAGTTCTGTGGGAGGTGCATGAATCAAATCGCCGTGCACTTGACACTGATGATATTTCCGAACAAAACTGAAGAAGTCTTTCTCCATGGTCATCCAGTAGTAGCCTGCTCGGAGGATTTTCTTTGCCAAGACATACCCGTTCATATGGACACTCCTGCGTGCACTTCATGCATGATTTTTCCAGCCTCTTCGGCATCAACACATCTTAACAAGTTGAGATCCGGAGTCCTTTTGTATAAGATATTACCGCTTAAAAAGAAACTACTTGCATGTCATCTAATGGTTCTCTTTTGGTCTCCGCCGGCTTGTTCCGGGTATTCTTTAGTTTTTAGAAACCTCTTGATGTCATGATACCATGGTTGAACACTTGGTTTTGCTTCAACCGTATTACAATAGTCGTGCCTTTCATGGATTTGGATCTCCAAAGGATCAATGTGGGCATTGCCTGGGTATGGCAGCATCGAGGCCAAAGTAGCAAGTGCATCAGCTAATTCATTGTGACAACGTGGGATGTACCTGAACTCTATTGACTTGAATTGTCTGCTCAGATCTTCCACATGTTGCCTATAAGGAATAAGCTTGACACCTCGGGTCTCCCATTCTCCTTGAGCTTGTCGGATAATCAGGTCCGAGTCTCCTATGATTAACAATTTTTTGACATCTTGGGCGATTTCCATGTTCATACCCATAATGCAGGCTTCATACTCGGCAATGTTGTTTGTGCAGAAAAACCGAAGCCTAGCTGTGGCCGGATACTACTGACCATCAGGTGAGATCAAGATTGCCCCTATTCCAACACCTTTTGCGTTTACTGCTCCATCGAAGAATATTTTCCAAGTATTGGTGTCTTCGGATATTGCCTCAGTTGAATTTACCTCCTCGTCCGGGAAGTAAGTGTTCAAAGGTTGGTACTCATCATCGACCGGATTTTCAGCCAGATGATCTGCTAGTTCCTGGACTTTTATTGTCGTTCGAGTGACATAGACTATGTCAAATTCTATGAGCAGGATCTGCCACTTTGCTAACATCCCGATGGGCATTGGCTTCTAGAATATGTACTTTAAAGGATCCAACCTGGTTATGAGGTAGGTGGTGTATGCTTGCAAATAATGCCTCAACTTCTGGGCGACCCAAGTTAAAGCGCAACAAGTTTTTTCCAGCAAAGTGTACTTGGCTTCATAACTGGTGAACTTCTTGCTCAGATAGTAAATGGCATGTTCTCTCTTTCCGGTCACATCATGTTGCCCGAGGACACAGCCGAAAGAATTTTCCAAGACTGGCAGATACAAGAACAGAGGTCTCCCTGGCTCAGGTGGGACCAATACTGGCGGATTCGACAGATACTTTTTGATTTTATCAAAAGCCTCTTGGCACTCATCTGTCCATTTGATTGCCGCATCTTTCTTTAACAACTTGAATATGGGTTCACATGTGGAAGTCAACTGAGCGATGAACCGGCTGATGTAGTTCAATCTTCCCAACAAACTCATAACATCTTTCTTGGTGCTTGGAGGGGGTAGATCCTGAATAGACTTTATCTTTGTTGGATCTAGCTTAATGCCTTTTCGACTGACTATGAATCCCAAGAGCTTGCCGGATGGGACTCCAAATGCACATTTGGCTGGGTTTAGCTTCAAATCATATTTGCGCAGCCGTTCAAAGAATTTCCTCAGATCTCGAATATGATCCTCCTTAATCTTAGATTTGATAATCACATCATCCACGTACACCTCTATCTCTTGATGCATCATGTCATGAAAAATGGTTGTCATGGCCCTCATGTAGGTTGCCCCGGCGTTCTTCAATCCGAATGGCATGACCCTGTAATAGTATGTGCCCTAAGGTATGGTAAAGGCTGTCTTTTCGGCATCTTCCTCATCCATCAACACCTGGTGATATCCCGTGTAACAATCCACAAAGGACTGTATCTCATGTTTGGCACAATTATCAACAAGGATATGGATATTTGGCAAAGGGAAATTATCCTTGGGACTTGCTTTGTTTAGATCTCTGTAATCCACACACACTCGGGGTTTTCCATCTTTCTTTGGTAATGGGACTACATTGGCTAGCCACGTGGTGTATCGAACTTCCCGGATCACTCCTGCTTTCAGCTATTTTGTGACCTCTTCTTTGATCTTGTCACTAATATCAGTTTTAAACTTTCTTTGCTTTTGCTGGACAGGGGGATAATCAGGGTAAGTTGGTAACTTATGAACCACCATATCAACACTGAGTCCTGGCATGTCATCATACGACCAAGCAAACACATCTTTGAACTCAAACAAGAGTTGGATTAGTGCATCTCGGGTTTTTTTATCTGTGTGAATGTTTATCTTGGTTTCCCTGACTTCTTCAGAACTACCCAAATTAACCGGCTCAGTATTATTTAAGTTCGGCTTAGGTTTATTCTCAAATTGTTCTAATTCTCGGTTTATTTCCTTAAAAGCCTCTTCTTCATTATATTCTGGTTCTTGGTTCATTACTTCACAGTTAGACAGCATGTTTGGATCTGGGCATGAAGTCCGCAAGCATGTCATGTTATTTAAAGCCGCATTATTAGAACTGAAAAGAAGAAAGAAAAAATAAAATAACAAAATCAGAAGGGATAGAGAGATAAATGAAATATTTATTTCATTTCATTGAATTTTGAAGATAAAAGGGTTTACACTGGGAATTAAAAGACAAAAAACGAAGGACAGGAAACTAAAGAAACATCTGAGTTACACCCTGGAATAACTCGTGATGCAGGGAAAGTGGCAAGAGAGGTCTACCGAGACTCCTGCCTGATTGGAATGGCGTAGCCTTCCAATTTTGCAGCTTGGCATTGGGTCCCATGTATAACACCTCAGCGGTGCTTGAACCTTCCCTTGGCTGGACCATATGGGTTTCATACAGCATCTGCCTCATAGCCCCACAAATTTCTTCAATTTCTTCGGCCGTAAAGGCTTCATCTTCATCCTCTTCACTGTACTTAGGCTTGACAAATATTTTATACAGCTACGGAACTGGCTGAGTCAAGACCCAACCATCATTCTTTCTTTTCTTTGCCCATTTTACATCAGCTGGTGTGGGTCGGAAGCCTAACCCACTGAACTCCTCGTTGGCAGTCAAGGTGATTGGTTCAGCTGTTCCTTGCAATGATTTCCTGAGCCCTTTCCCAGGTTGGTAACCATGTCTGATCATTTCTTTAGCTACCATGATTGATGCGTTTGAAAGGAAGGGTTGAGGGCAAGGGTTTCCCTCTTCACATTGGTCCGCGACCACAATTTCAAAGGCTTGATAGACTATGTGTTCACTTCCCTCCCTTGCTACAAAACATGGGACTGACGGATCCTGATAAATTGATTGCTCATCTTCTCTGTGAACCATAATCTCCTGGTTTTCATGTTCAAATTTCACCATCTGGTGGAGAGTAGAAGGCACGGCTCCTACCGCGTGAATCCACGGCCTTCCTAGGAGAAAATTATAGGAAATATCCATGTCCAGAACCTAGAAGGTCACTTCGAAGTCGACTGGACCAATAGTCAGGACCAGGTCAATTTCTCTGATTGTATCCCTCTTTATGCCATCAAAAGCACGCACACACACATCGTTAGGTATGATTTTATTAGTGCAGATTTCCATACGTTGCAAGGTTGAGAGTGGGTAGATATCTACCCAAGAACCACCATCCAGCATGACTCTTTCACGTAATACCCTTCACATTTGACTGTCAGGTGAAGGGCTTTATTGTATGCGGCCCCTTCCGGGGACAATTCACTCTTGCTGAAGAAAATTTGATTGATTGCAAAAAATCTTTCTGCCGTCCTCTCCAATTGTTCCTCCATAGTTTTGATGGGCACATATGCTTCATTAAGAGTTTTGATTAACACCTTTTGATGCTCAGTTGAGCTCATCAGCAGAGATAAAAGAGAGACTTGAGCGGGAGACTTTCGAAGTTGATCAATTACTTCACAGTCTGCCATTTTAATTTTCTGAAAGAATGCCTCCGCTTCTTCGGGGCCTACTGGCTTCTTAGATGGGAAGCGCTTCTTTGTGGCATTATTTACTTCCTCCATATTGAGATACCTCCCAGCCGGGTTATCTTCCTGAATTTCCCCTGAGATCTATTTGCCTCTGTACGTTACTACCGACTTGTTAGTAGTTCCATGGCACAGCAGTGGGGTCTGTCATGGGCCTTTGTGGCGCGCGACGGATAACCACGGGCTCATTCAGCCTTGGTGGAAATACCGGTCCCCGCACCACATAGGTCCCTTTTGTCACATACATTTGAGGTTGCTTGTTTAATTCAAACCTCTTAGGAGGACTTAATGGCGTTTGTTCTTTCTTGCGCCCTCGAGGGACATAAAGAACGGCATCTTTGGAGGGCATTGCCCTGGTTTCGACTTTCACTTTCTCTCCCGTCTTATGAGGAATGGTTTTGCTCTTCTTCTTTGCTTTGTCCTGTTTTGGGACCGCTTTTGGCTTCTTTTCTATGTCAGCTATGGCAATGATGGCTTTCAGGCCTGGGTTAAACTCCCTATCTTCTCAAATCATTCCGATGACCGGCCTATTCTTGTGAGTCGGTAGTGGATTGTTAGTTACATTGGGAATATCTTCGTCCCTCAGCACTATTCTTTTATGTTCTATCATATCTTCCATAGCTCTTTTCAAAGTCCAGCAATTCTCTGTATCATGCCCCTCTGCTCCTAAGTGATATGCACACCGGGTGCCCCGTTGATAAGAGGGTGACTCGGGGTTTTGCCTATTTGGGGGTACAGGTTGTAGCAAACCCATTTGAACTAACTTTGGGAACAAACTCGCGTATGACTCGCCAATAGGGGTGAAGTTTGTTTTCCTTGGCAGTTCCGGGGCACGAAAATTGTTCTGTGGAGGTCGGGGATTGTAGTAGGCTTGGTAGGGAGGTTGATTTCTGGGAGGTGGAGCTCTGTTTTGGTTGAATTGTTGTTGTGGCCTGCCATATGGATGGGCATTCATCACTGTATGCGGCTGAGGAGCATGGGCTATATCTTGGTGAGGATAGTAGTGTTGTTGGGGTCTCTCAGAAAAAAAAGGTCTGGGTGGACAGGGTTTTCTTGCACTTGAAGTAGCCATCGATGATTCTTCTTTCTTCTTTTGATTTGCTAATCCTCCAGACCGCCTTGGATGGCTTGGGAGGTAGCTCTTATGGCAGACTGACTCAAGATCCGCCCTCTTTTCAAACTATTCTCAACCATTTCACCAATTTTGATGGCCTCGGCGAATGGCTTCCCCATTGCAGACATCATGTTTTGGTAATAATCGGCTTCTTGAGCTTGGAGGAAGACTATGACCATTTCAATCTCATCCATTAGAGGTTTCACCCTTGATGCTTGCTCGCGCCACTTGACGGCGTACTCCCGAAAACTCTCAAAGGATTTCTTCTTTAATTTTGCCAATGCATTTCTGTCTGGAGAAATGTTAATGTTATACTGAAACTGCCTGACAAAATCCCTTGCCAAGTCGTCCCAGATATGCCAACAAGATATATCTTGGTCCATCTACCACTCAGAAGCGATACCGACCAAACTCTCACCAAAGTAGACCATGAGAAGTTCTTCCTTTCCACTCGCTCCCTGCAGCTGGTTGCAATATCTTTTGAGATGGCAATGGAATCCCTATGTCCGTCATAATTCTCGAACTTTGAGGTTTTAAAACCCAATGGTAGATGTACGTGAGGGAACATACACAAGTCGGCGTATGACACACTTTTATGTCCGCTCATACCCTGTATGTTTTTGAGACTCTGTTCCAAGCTTGTCATCTTTCTTGTGATCTCTTCTTGCTCAGGGGTTTTTACATTTTTCTCTTGCCATGAGGTAAACTCGTACCTAGGCAGCTGAGGATAAGCACTAGCAGCGAACTGGGCTGATTCCATCGGGAAAGGTTGTATTTGATAGGTGAAAGGGGAGGGAGAATCTAGGCCTAGGCAAAGTAGGTTGTGCCGTAGCTGAGCAAGGTGGCACAGTAAATATGTTTGAAGCTGCATCTGAAACTGACACCTGGGGTCGATCCTCAGAAGTTGTTCCCACAAAGTTAGCAGCAATGGTAGGGTATCCCAGTAGATAGCTTATGGGGATGTTGGAAGTCCCACTTGCTCTGGGAAAAAGCTCGGGAAACCCAGGGATTGCATTTGGCGGTTCTTTTCCGTTTGTCCAGGAGTCCCACATTTCCATCATGCGGAGACGCAACAATCTATTTTCTTCGGCAGCTACCGATTATGAGGCTAGGATGCCTGAGATCGGATTCTCCTCCGCAATAGGAACTGTTGGCAGAGTTATTTCAGAAGACATTTCTGAGATCGGATTCTCCTCCGCAATAGGAACTGTTGGCAGAGTTATTTCAGAAGACATTTCGACTCTTCCTTTTGATCTGGTGAAATACGGATGTGAAGCCAGATTACCACAAAACTAACCACCTTACTTGTAAAACCTGAGCTTAACAGCAAACAGGTTAGTTTGGAGCAAATAACACATAGGTAATCGCACATTGGGGTGTGATGCACCTAAGCAGTTAAATGTGTTTCTACATGTTTCACAACGGTTGCACGTTTCATCCCGGCTTTGCTTATTTTCCTCGAAAGTTCTTTTTTTTTTTTTTAAAGAAAGACTTCTAAAATATAATTTATGTAAACTTTGGGATTTTCAAAAGAAAATATTTTTTTTTTCGCATGGATTTTTCATTTGCTTTATCTTTTCCAAGGAAGAAAGAAAAATATATATATTTTTATTTTTTTTGATTTTGGATGTTGCCTCATAATATTTCAAATTTTTGAGCTTTTATTTATTATCAAAAATCAAGAAAGAAAGTATTTTTATTTTTTGGAACCTTTAAAAAGCAAAATATTTTTGAACTTTTATTTTATTTACAAAAGCAAGAAAAAGAATATTTTGAGCTTTTTATTTATTTAGAAAAGTAAGAAAATACTTTTGAGCTTTTAAAAGAAAGAAAATATTTTGGATCTTTTCGTATTTACGAAAAGCAAGAAAGAAAAATATTTTTGAGCTTTCAAAAGCAAGAAAGAAAATATTTTGAAGTCTTTTTTTTTTTAGTTTTATTTAGAAAAGCAAAATATTTTGGACTTCAAAAAAAAATTCTTTCCTTTTCCGATTTTCTCTTCTTCTTTTTTTTTTATTTTCCCTTTTTCCATTTTTTTTTTGAATTTTCCAAAAGAAATTTAAAAAATGGGGGTCGAAACCGATAAAGTTTGCCTACGTATCTCACATTCGATGAGAATCGGACTTTCGTAGTTCAGGCAGTTTCGACGTAATAGAAATGGAGAAAAGACATGGAAATTTTTTTTGAAATCAATTTTTCTTCTTCTATATTTGTTTTCAAAAATTTAGGCAGAGTTTCGGCTTATTTTGGACACCAGATTTTTCGAAAAACGGGTAATCAACTCTCAATTTTCTCATACCTCAATTTTATTTATTTTTTTTAATTTTATTCTAACAGCCAGTCAACACGCAAACCGAGGCAAATAAATGCACAAGCAGCACGTAAAGTATGCATCAAGATGGTCTTTGATTCTGGGGTCACCTGTCCTAGACGGACCCAACTCCTGTATTGAGTCCCCAAAGTCAAATGCATATGATACAAATAAACGTTCCTACTAGGGATCCGGCATGAGGTTATGTTATTCTAAGCTGAAAACCTGGGTATTGTTCTAGACTTGTGTACCCGAGCGGACAACTCGAGCCGAGGAGGGGGCTACGTACAGGGCACCAAAAGGCCATCCGGCTTTGTAACTTATCCGGGCTCTTTCTTATTTAAGGTATGACACTAATAGAATAGGGAGTCACGGCCAGCGTGCACATCCCCGAAGATGAGAAGAGAAGGGTTCGTAACAATTTTGCATACAGTTCAAATAATATCAAAGCGGTAAAAGACGGCATTTAGCACATGAGGCTCAACATGTAATAAAATCAGAGAATAATAAAAGCCAAATATAACGGTTATTCTAAGCTCGAATTCTTGAACCCTGAATAATAGATTCTAGGTTTTATTCCCCAGCAGAGTCGTCAGAGCTATCACACCTCTTTTTGTACACCCCCGGGGAGTATATAAGGGAGTTTTTTCAATTAAAGTGACATTATTCGAAATGAGATTATTTATTTAAATTTTTCAGAGTCATCACTTGAAATATTTTGATTAGTGTCCCAAGTCACGGGTTTATTTTTAATCCCAAATCGAAGAAAATTCCGACATTCCTTGTGAAGTCTGCGAACCAGAAATTCTGAGTAAGAAATTCTGTTAACCTGAGGGAAGGTGTTAGGCACCCTCGGATTCCGTGGTTCTAGCACGGTCGCTCAACTATTATAATCGGCTTATTATCTGATTTTAATACATATTTTTAGCCTATGGTATATTTTATCTTTTAACCGCTTTTTGTTTAATTATTAGGAAACATTGCAACATAATTTAAAATATGTCATGAATCACGTCACATAAATACACCCGTAATCCGTAACACATTTTATTTAACGTTGAAATTTGGATTTGGGTCGCATAAATGCGCACCCGAATTTAGAAAAATAAATTATTAAAATAACGCGCTAAAGCAACTACGCGTTTTTAACTTTTTGAGAGCCATGAAAATTCACTGAATAGCACACCTCGATTTTCTAACGATTTTAATATTGATTAATGAGGGCCATGCATTTTGAAATTTTATCCGGCACGGCGCACCTCAAATTACTTTGAAAGCTTTTATTATTCGAAGTTGTTAAAATCGGGTTACCTAAAAGGCACTCCCGAAATTGGTATTGTTACTATGTCACGAGAACCGTACCCATTGTCATAATGGTTTATTAATCGTGCCTAAAAGCAGATTACACAAGTTTAAGGCACTTAGGAATTAATTGCATTTATATTTGTATTTAACTATGAAGAGGGCCATGGGCGATCGTTTGTAATTGTATGGCTCGCCTCTATTAATTAAAAGAAATTCTTGGATATAAAGTTGTTAGAACCATATTTATATGACTACTTGAGACTGTTTGTGTCTTTTATACATTGGGCCAGCCCAAATAAAATTTGGTAGCCATAGTTCGAATAGATATTGAGTTTGGACAGCAGGTTTAACATGCCAAACGGTTCAGGCTCAATTGTAAGCCCAAACCTCAAGTTATCAAACACCTAAAAAAACACTAAACCTGGGTTCGAATCCCAGGGCTACCACGAAGGAATCAGAACCAAACAAAGCATTGGTCTACAAACTGCCATGTTCTCAATTTTTGCACAGACAACCAGCCTCAAAATTACAATCGATTTTCACTAGTTTTAGTAGACAGTACTGGAATTCCAACTTCAATTAGCCACTCTTTAACCTGCCTAATGCAGTTTAGATTCACAACTTATATACTAACTTTCTGCCATTAAATATTACCAACATGCATCTTTTGAGCTATTAAACTTTCTAAACGAACACAAACATTATTTGACCCATATTTCACTAGAATAATTAATAATATTTGCATAAGAAGTGTGAGACTAGCATGATATCAGGCTAAGTAGACTTAATCATTTGATCACAACAAATGCTATATATGATGTAACAGTTTATATGTCACACAATATGATATAATTCATATTACATTACTCACTCAACCAAACAGGTCACTCTCTAATTTCCACAACCATACTGAATTATTTACAACAGCAATATACTTATTCAATACAACATTCCACTGACGAATAGAACATAACAGATTTAAAAAAATAAAAATAAAAATGTCAAACGAGCATATGACAGAATCACCAAAAATTCATGCTAAACTTTAAAATGCTTTTCTTCAATTACATTCCGCCAATTGACTTCATAAATTATGAGATTCAAGATATGTACCTAAATATTGAAAGGGGAAAGAAGTAAAGGAATAGCAATAAGCAGTATAGCAGCAGCAATCGAGCAATAACAGTATCACCTAATTATCTTTAGCTTTCCAAAATATTTCAAACGAGGATTTTTACTGAAAATTCTGAATTTTCTGTCTCTGTCTAAAATTCATAGAGCTTAACATGCAGCCACGAATTTTTGACAAAAATTAAAAATTAAAACTGAAAAACTAAAGAAGGGGTAGAAGATGAGAATACTAAAAACAAAAATGAAATAAAAAACAAAAATAAAAAAGACAAATGAGGGAACACCTCGAATCGGTGGGCCTGAATATCTTCAAAATCTTAATTTTTAACCAAGCTTGACTTTAACCGTGTGTTCTTGTTGAGAACACACGGATAAAGTCGATCTTGGTTTTAATCGACTTGGAAACTTCGATTCCAAAAGTTTTGAAACTTTTAGGGTTTCATTTTCGATCTGAAATTGCAAGGATTTTTGGGGGTTTTGACTGAAACAGAGTGGGGATTTGGGTGAGGGGACAGCGGTGGTCTTAGGGTATGATTTTGGTGGATTTGGTGACGGATTGGGGTGAGCCGCCATGCTTATTGGTGGGATTTAGGGCGGCGGATTAGGGTTTCGGACTGGGTATTTGGAGAAGATGAAATGAGGGGTAGGGGGCATTTGGACACTTATATAGGCGTGGGAGATCAGTTGCGAGCCGTTGGATCGCCTGGGATCAACGGCTCAGATCAGAACTTAAGCAAACGACGTCGTTTCGGGTAAAGGGGTAATTGGATCTGGGCTGGTCCGGTCCATTGTGTTTTGGGCTGGTCTAATTTAATTAAAAAGCCCAAATCTGAGTTCCTTCCTCTTTTGTTCCATCTTCAATTTCTTTTGTTTCGATTTTTCTTTTTATATTTAAAATTAAAATCCTAATAGCTAAAAGAAATCCTAAATCATCTAAATGTTAAATTAAACTAATTAACTAATTATAAAAATTATAAACAACACTTAATTCTAAGTGAAAAATAAACTAAAATTAAAGATGTAAAATGAACTATTTTCATGATTTTCAAATTTTTATAAAATAAATAATTATTAATTTAATTCTAAATAATGTAAAAACAAATCCTAAATGCATTTCATGATGTTTTTGGTATTTTTATGATTTAATTAAAAATTAAGCGAACAAGAAAATTTAAACAATTAAAAAATCTACTAAAATTCCTAAAATAACGGATAATAATAAAAATCTATTTACTTTATTATTTTTATTATATTTATTTATTATTATTATTATTATTATTATTATTATTATTTTATCTTTATAAGAGTATTTTGAATGTGGCAAAAATCACGCGCTCACAATCATATGCACTGAATCCAGATTGGTAAGATAGTAAACTATCTTTGATTATTTTATTATATCACACCTCTTCTTACTAGATATTGATGTCTTATTGGGAGCAACTTCAAAAAAAATTTGATATAATCTTGATAATATGTATTCTTCCTTTTGTCTCCAGGGAAGGAGTGAGATTGACACATGTACTCGGACAAATCTGACACTTTTTCATTCACTTGAAACAACGTACTTTTGTTGTTTAGAAACTTAGGTAAGACATTATTTGTTAAGCTACCTAAAGTAAATCAATTTTTCTAAAATCATATCATACGCATTTCGCACAGAAGGAATTAAACAGATCTAGTTTTTCAAATTTGAATTCCCAATGTTGTTTTCTTTTGCAGTCAATGCATGATAAGCTTGCAATATATTGAAAAGCGAGTATTTGAAATAATGTATCTAAGAATATCAAAAGTTATTTCTCTACTTGCTTTTTTATGTTGTTGGAATACACATTGATGCATCAATATTATGATCTTGCACTGAGTGCTTTCCAGTTCCACATAAAAGTGAACAAGAAGATTGACTATATAAGTTATTACTGTAGTAAACTAGTAGCTTTAATTTTCCAGTTGTCATTCATTACATTCATATTGGATCATATGCTTCACCATTGGTCAAGCTACTTGTCAGGTGTTGTACCATTTTCGCTGCTTCTTACAAATTTTATTGTTTCTTCTTACTTTCATACTTATTACATCTTGCCGAAACTTATCTTTTACTATTTTTTATTGAAAACTAAGTGCACGCGTCTCACTATATTCTGTACTGATGCAACGGTGTTGGTTACAAATGTTGTACGTTTGTTGATTAAATTAACATCTTTGAGTCGTTGCTCTGTACCAAGATTTTCTTATGAATACCTTTAATATGAAGTGTGATCTTTTCTTACTATTCTCATTTTTATGTCTTTTTGTGCTTGAGTTTATATCTGTACCGCTATATCTTTTAAGAAAAAAACTAGAATGTCTTATTTTCATGTTCGATCACTGCTAGAAATCTGGAAAAAAGCGACCACAAAAAATTACAAAAGTTGGTTGCTTATTGGCCAAAAGCGACCAAAAAGGCCTGGTCGATATTAAGCTGGTCCCTTAACCTTAAGGACCAAATATTCCGGGTAAAGAAAATAGCGACCAACTTTGATCGCCAAAATTGGCGACCAACTTTGGTCGCAAATGTTAGCAACCAACGTTGGTCTCCAAATGTAAATTACGTTTTTTTTATTATAATCTAGAAAATGGCGACCAACGTTGGTCGCTATATAATTATTTTTTTTGATTTTTTTTTAAAATTAAGCGACCAACGTTGGTCGCTACTTACAAGACTAATTTTTTTTTAATTATAAGCGACCAACTTTGGTCGCCATATTTGCAGAAATTGATTTTTTTTAAAATTGATTGGCGACCAACGTTGGTTGCTTTTAGTAATTCTGGGTCAAATAACGACCAAAGTTGGTCGCTATTTCCCAGAAAATTATTTTTTTTCCAGAGAAAAGCGACCAAATAGAGACCAACGTGTAACGACTCGATGTGTCGTAGAAACCAATGTGGTACTAATTGTTTAGATTTAGTTGCCTTAAGTGCAAAATCCCCTTTGTAATTGTGCAATCTTATTATTTTTGCAGGGCATGAGGTATAAGAAGCTAGTAGTTAAGAAAAGAGTTCGAAAAGTTAAGAAATGCAAGGTATGCGATCGCATTTCAGATATGCGAACCGCAAATCTTGCACAGGCATCGCAAAGAGACGCAGAAACCTGGGTATAAAACCAGGTTAGGTTCTGCGGTCAGTATGCGATCGCATACTGGAAATGCGGATCGCAGATTTCACTTCCTAGATCGCATAGTGAAACAGAAAAACTGGGCAAACTTATTGTCGAGAATGCGACGAGAAATGCGATCGCATTTCAGGAATGCGAACCGCAGATTTGACAATATGATCGCAGAGTGAGACAGAGTTTTGGGTCAAGTATTGTGTCAGAAATGCGGCCCAAATGCGGACCGCATATACGTTGTGCGACCAGAATGCGATCGCATTCTGGCATCTTACCTTTTATTTTTTTTTCCGATTTTTAACCCACTATAAATAGA